>WAAG01070080.1:260563-311953 GCA_013390105.1 Tichodroma muraria | reverse complement strand
CCCCTTTTTTTTTTTTTTCTTTTTTTTTTTTTGTGAGTGCCATGAAGAGTCCAAGCTGAATTCCTGAAATCCCAGTCCGTGCTATGAAAACGAGGTTCTCCAGGTCTGTGTAGAGATTTTCCTTCTCAGAATACACCATAATTTATATACTCAGTTATAAACTGACTCTGTGTTCATCACAGAAAGCAAAGTTCTGCAACATTGTCATGTTTTCAACGTTATTTTTGAAGGATTCTTAAAATATGTGACAAGTGTTTGTTGTTTTTTTGCTACAGCGTCCTGACAGTGATAGCAGATTTTAAAGATCTTTTGCACTGCCTTTGAAAGGCTTTATACATATATTTGTTGATGAAGATTTAAATATTTTAGACCAACAATTTGTAATTAAGTAGTCATAAGAAGTAGGAGTGTGAAGTGGCCAAGTGTGGAGAGATTTTAAGAGTATTCAGTTGTGTGCTCTTTAGAATTATTGTGTCAATATGACTTCTGGTTGTTTTGAAATACAAATACATGAATAGCTGTAATTACTTATGGTGTCATTCAAAATATCCTAGAAGCTTTCTGAAGGGTGGGATCAGGAGAGCTGGCTGATACTTTGGTAATTTAAAACCTCAGTAAGGAGAACATTCCTGGAAATATTTTTTGGTTCCGATCGATGTCACAGAGAAGATGAGTGCTGGGGAAGACAAATGAATGGCAGTTTTTGGTTCAACAGATAGTAATGAAGTTTCCTGCAGTATTGTTACAGAACGATAATGGCAAGTGGGATTCTGGATGGTTCAGATGAATTGGAGGATACTGGGACTCAAATATTAGTTACTGGTTCTGCTAAAATGCCAAGAAGTTGAGGCTTCAGAATGTGACTAATTGGCTTCAGAAAGGGATGGGAACGGGGAGTCGTGTATTTATCAAATCATCCACGGGTGTTGCTTTTGAAAATTTGCCATTTGGAATTTCACAAAAGGAAGGTGAAGATCCGTGGTAATGGACAAACTGCTAATAATTTTATAGCTTTTATTTCTGACAACTGGAGAGTGTAGAATTAACCCTTACAAACACATGACATGGCACAAGCGGTTGTCCTGTTCCAGAGGCAGCAGCTTTAGGCTAATAAAGCCTTTCTTCAAAGGGAAATGATTGAAATGTGATTTGAGGCCCATTTTCTTCAAAGAAATGTAGCTGCTGCTGGTCCTGCTGTTATCTGACCCCTTTGCTAGAGGCAGTGCTGCAGGAATGGAGCAGGAATCCTGATGAAGTCACAGGTGTGACTCTGGGGCAGTGGGCAGGAATTGGTCTAAGTCAATGTGTTTTGGTTGCAGCCCATAATCCCTGTTTTAGGGATTTCATAATTTCTGCACACAATTTAAGGAGCATTAAAATAATCCTGCCACCAGCAGCTCAGGCACCCCTTTGTTCCTGTTCACTGTGACAGAAGTAATACCTCTCCCCAAGTGCTGTAATTCCTGAAAATCTGGCACGTTACAGATTTCATAGGAAAAAGTATGGAAGATTCCCAAATCTGACCTATTTCAGATTTTAAGAAGGACATGTTTCTAGGCTTGGAAGTCTCTCAGGGAGCCCCTAATACTGCCCACTTCTTTTTTCATGAGGACAATCCAGCTGGAACACTTCTCTCTGGTGATTGGGTTCTGACAAGATGGATGGGCTGAGTCACTCCAGGGATTTTAAATCCTGTAAATTCAAACCCAGAATCTTTCTTCTACAACCAGCAGAGCATCCCAGCCTGGTGCTCTTGCCCATTGTTCAGGCCATGGGGAAGCTAAATCCTGCTCCAGCTTCTACTACTGAACAGTTTTGGAGTTAATTCTTCTGCAAATTATTTTATAATAATTCCAATTCAGACATTGAACAGATAAGGTTAATATCTGAGATGGCAAAATTCTGTTTACTCCCTACAGTGAGAAGTTTTTTCCGTTCAGGCTGTTTTAAAATTTAACCATTTTTTCCCATTTACTTAGAAAGTTTTGTACACAGATCAACCTTTCTGATACAAAGGCTCTTTTTTTTTTTTTTTTACCTTGAAATTCTTAAGGCAATGCAAATGTACTTCTAATTTTGTAGCGATACATCGTGCATGCACCCAGTTTTAGTAATATCAACTAATTAACTTTCATGAAACTGCAAGGGGAAAAGTATTTTTGTTTCATGTGGAGAGTTAGGGAAGCTGAAGGACACACACATGGATCCTGGAGTTTTTAACCTGCCCCAGAACATGGTTTTGTTTTTTTCTCAAAGTTCACCAGAGGTTTTCACTTCCAGTGAGGTGGAATGCCACGGAGACAGTTGGGGAAAACTTGGTTAATTTGTGTCCCAGAGCTGTCAGGATCTACACTGAGGGAAAAGAAGTGTTCCTGCACTAGAGCAGCTATTTGGAAGTGGGAAGGTGGGTGCCAGAGTGTCTGGCAGCTCAATATCAAGGTGGATTAAGAGCTTTAAGGAAGCTTAAACAGCGCCCAGGAGAGACATTCCCATGGGTTTGAAGGCTTATTCCTCTGGAACAGTTGCTTGGCTGCAGTTTGGGTTGAAAGATCAGGTTTTCTTCTCCTGGAATTGTGCATGCACTACTTAGTTTGACCTTTTTTTTTTTTTGTTAAGGATGCTCCAAGCTTGGCTGCTCAGGTCCTGCTGAGTTTTCAGATTTGGGAAAGCTCAGACAACATCCCTTGCCAAGTTTAATGGCTGGCCATTGCCATGGAAGTTCTCAGGCTAAGGCAAGTCAAAGGAAACAGGCAGGTTTTTCCTTTTTGATTAATATTTCCATTTTAACTACCTATTACAACCAATAGCCCCAATCTATATTGGTTTCCAAGTTTTATTATTATTAAAATATGAGGCCATTCCCTGAGCCATGTGTGTTTTGTGCTGCTGGAGGGGAGGACTGAGATGTGGCTGGATGTTCCATCCATGTTACCTGGCATTATCTGGAAGAATCCTTTCTGCACTGAAGATTTATTGCCAAATGTTTAACAAACAAACTTCAAAATATTGAAATTACCTTTTTTAAAACTATTGTTTTAAAATCATAGCATGCTGTTATCTATAAGAGTTATTATATGAGAAAAACTCAGTGGGATGAGCAGTATATAACATATGTCTGTCATATGTTAACAGGTGATTTTTCTTCTATATTATTGGTTTAGTTAGATTCTACTTGAGATTTGTGCCAGATAAAAGTGTGCTTTTCTGCTGATTTCTTAAAAAAAAATTAACTGGAATGTAATGAGATTATTTTCCATTATAAATAGCTTCAAATATTTGGAATAATACTTATGGTGGGATTTCTATGTCAATACAGAAATGAAGATAAAGTGTTCAGACAGAGTAGAAAATGTAGGATATACTCAGGCACTGAGCTTGGGCTTCCAGGTTAAGACAACAAATATGGATCTGCACATGTCCAGTCCAACTTTTTGTGAAGTTATACAAAAACAGCAGAGTGTCCATGGCTTGTGTTGATATTATAATGAAGTAGTAATGGAAAAATGGGAGTGTCATTTCCAAGCGGAGATTCCCTTGGTGCTTCTGCTGTTCCCTCAGCTGGATTCTCTGCTCGTTTTGGAGCATTGCTGGGAATTTTCAGCAGAAAAGTGGCTGATGAAGGGAAGGCAAGTGGCAGAGTCAGGCTGTGAGAGGATCCTGTGATGGCAGCGCTGGTTGGGCTGAGGGAGGTGGGGACAGTGCCCCAGGCGAGTCCCAGCTCCCTGCCAGGAGCTGCCCCGTGCATTCTGCTGAGCAGTTTCTCATCCATCACCCTCTGGTGCAACCGGCCTGGGAAGCAGAGTTTTGTCCTTGCTCTTGGAACGAGCAGTTACCTCGAAACTCAGATATTTTTCAAGCTCTTACAGCAATTTCTAAGCTCTCCTCTGTTAGGCCCCATTGCCAAGCACATGGCCAGGCCATTTATATGCTTTAACTATTCCTGTGTTGTGGAATGGCATTTGTGGATTATTGGCAGTGTTAGACTATAGCAGCTCTTCAGTTACACTCCTGCTGCACTTCCACAAACACTTTAAGCCAGCATAAGCCAGAGATGCTGCCCTGCCCTGCACAAATGTTCTTGCAGCTGCACATTTAATTGATTGGGGAACTGATTTGGGTTAAAACCAGCCCAGCCAAGAAGCCAAAACCATCAGCTTTAAACTCCTTCACTCACCTCCTCCCCGGCCTCTCCAATATTTATGCTGGCTTGAAGGTCTGCACCTTTTCCCGGGGCTGAGACCACAACAAGTGTGTGAAGAAAACCAGAAGTCACTTTTTCTGTTGCAAGGGCTGGTTTTTAAAGGGCTTGAGGAATTGCAGTTTAAGCTATGGCTCCTTGTTAAACAGCCAGACATTCTACAAGAGGATTAATGGTCATATTTTTATGCCCTGACTCCCAAGGCACACCTTGGAGAGAACCCAGGGTGTGACCCTGGACTAATTCTGTTTCCATCACCTGCCTGCCTTTAACCAATTTTCTCTTAAAAACATCAAGTTGTATCTTCTGTGATCCAAACTGTCTCTAAGGAAAACATGTTCCCACACCCTTTGAAATATTTTTCTATCCTCTCACAGCAGATACTTTCTGTATTAGGTAGTTTCAGTCAGTATTTATGCAACAAAACAATGCAAGGAAAATACAGGACTTGGGTGACTTGTCAGTGTTAAAATCTGACACTTGGAGCAGCTCATTTTCTCTGAAATTGTGCTAAAATAATCTGTGAGTTTCACAAGTGGTTTATCCTTGGATTACAAGGATTTACAGAGGTTTGCTCGTCCCAAATTTAATTTATTTTGTTGTTAGACACAGAAGCACAGAACTTCCTTTACAGGGAACAGGCAGTTTGAGGGCATGGGCAGGAAAAGTGACACTACACCCCTGGCTGATGGGTTTGTTTGTGGGTTTTTTTAAAGGTTAGGTCAAAGATGGAGACATTATTTGGAGTTGTACTGAGTGAAACATCACATCTGCACCTGCAAGGACACCACCAAATCCTCTATTTCCTAGCTAATATTGCAGAATTCACTCTGCACCCTGCCAAGCAAAATTCAGGTGTGGAGTTTGCCTCGTGTCATTTAGGAGACGTGGGAAAGATAAAGGACTAATTATAGAGGTCGACTGCCAATTCTGTCTAAACTGGAAGTTTCCTCCTCTTCTCAACAGTAACTAGGACATTGTGTTACAAAAATAATCTCACAAAATTCCATGGTGGGATGGTAGTCAGCTCCTAACGTGTGTCCTGGGTTCTGGCTGTTTGTGTGGCAGTCACTGAGTTATCCCTGATTTCACTTCAGCTTTGAACAACCAAGTGATTTTGAGGTTTTCTCAAATATTCTGCCACTGTAATGGAATAGGTGAAAAGCAGGAGTGGAAAGATTTTAATCTTATAAAATCACAGCATTGTTTAAGCTGGAGTAACCCTCCAAGGTCGTGGAGTCCAGCCCTGCCAAGGCCACCACTGCCCCATGTCCCCAAGTGCCACATCCAGACAGCTCTTAACTCCCTCCAGGGATGGGGGCTCCAGCACATCCTGAAAACACTGGAATTAAAGGTTCCTTGAACTGTGTGAATTTCCAATCCATTCTGACTATTCAAGTGTTCTGGCCTTTCTTTCAGGAAGTGTTTGCAGCCTAAGAGTTGCTTTTGGTTATAAGAGCCAAGAAAACCGTTGACCAATTTACAGGTTTAAGTTCTTAAAGGTTAAAAATAAAGTTAAAAAATAATGAAAAACAAAAATTAATGGTTTTTCTAAAGTTATCTAGAAGGCTGCTGCTGAAAAAGCAGTTCAGCAGACTTTGAGATAATACAGATTAATATTCTTTTTATTTCCTAGCTCTCTGTAATTTTCTCTGGTCTCTCCTCCATCTTATGGCATCTGTGTTATTTTCCTTAAAAATGTGACTGGGATCTTCAAATAAGAGGAAGGTAAGCCCATTGACTGTCCCAGCTAAATACTTAATCTGTTCCTTCAAAGAAGTTAGGAAAGTGAAGTGAAAATTTTAAATCAGCTGGATTGAAATTCAAATTTTTGATATTTTCATTTAAAGGAAACTTCTTACAACCAAAATTTGAATCCAGATTAATTTCAGTTCTTTTCTAGTATAAAAATGTTCAGTAGTATGGAAATTCACTAAGCTCCAGTTTAGAATCCCTTTAAAGCACGAGGAATGATTATAATCTTTAAAGCAAAGGCAGAGCATTTTTATTTTAACTCATGTGAAGTTGTATGAAACAAACTCTGGGTGATTAAATTATTTTCAGATGGAATTCTTAATTCTCAGAAACTACCCTTTTAATAAATTGCTGCGACCTGAGTGGCATGGAATGTTTATAAATAACAGGTTGGAGAAAATGCAGGAGCTCTCTCATAGTGCAGAGAGTTCTGGGGGTGAGGCTGGGATTCAAGAGGTGCCTGGGAAGCAGCCCTGAAATGAAATGCTGATAGAAGTTTGCTGCTTGGAAGGCAGGATTTTTCGACAGGAGACTTGGCACTGGATGTGCTAGAGCTGCTCTTAACAGTTTAATTAATGCTGTGTTATGTATGCACAGTTTTTTTAGCATCTCCTATTTGGAAACACTGCTTGATATATAGAAATAAAAAGTGTGCACACTCCCTAAGTGATGCACGTTGTTGTGGCTGTGAACTCTGTACGTTTGTAATGTTAAATTTGTCAAAGTTAATGTGTTGAAAAGTAACAAGTTACTTAAGTTAGTTAAATGTCTCTTTCTGGAGGAAAATTACCATAATGGTTACTTTTACTAAAATGCAATTACTGTCATTGTAACAATCAATCATATTTTCCTGGGGAAGGAACTTTCCTAGTTCTGAAGGCATTAAAATGTAAGATTGCTCTGCTCAGCGCTCACAAGAGCTGCAGAGGCAAGAAACTTCTGGGGAGAATCAAGTTCCTCTCAGATGGTTTTCTTCCAGAGTATTCCAAAATAGAAATTAACTTCTTAAATGAAACTGAGCCCAGTGACTTGTAAAACACCAACTAAAGCTTTATAAATTCTGAAAGGCTTGAAAAATACTTGGAAAAGGTTTTGTTACAGCTGAGCTTGATTTAAGCCTAAAGCAACAAGTTCCCATCGGCATTTCCACTTGGCTGCCAGAACCTGGGAACTTCTGCACAGGAACCTGAAAGGAAAAAAAGAGACCTTAAACCTCATTCCGTTCCATTCCATTCCATTCCATTCCATTCCATTCCATTCCATTCCATTCCATTCCATTCCATTCCGTTCCGTTCCGTTCCGTTCCATCCCATCCCATCCCATCCCATCCCATCCCATCCCATCCCGTCCCCATATCCCGTCCCCATTCCCATCCCCGTCCCCATTCTCATCCTCCCATCCCCATTGCCATCCCCATTNCTGCAGACCCCATCCAGCCTGGCCTGGGACCCAGGACAGAAATGAGTTCTTAAAGTATTCAACGATTTTTCATGGCTGTTTTTATAGGAAGTTTCTTCCTTACACAAGATTTTTTAACCTGCTCTGTCACAGAGAAGAAAAGTTCTTAAATTCTCACAGATGAGAAATAATTTCTCATGAAAACCTGATTTTTTTTCAGGCAGTTTTTGTCACATAGAAATATGATTTGAACTCTACACCCATCACTCAAAGCACAATTAATACTCTCATGAAAGTTTTGAAGCTCAGCTGATTTTTTTTCTAGGATACTGAACTTCAAAGGATTTTTATAATTTCATTTTTTTGTGTTTGTCTCTATATGGAAACAAAAATAGCATCTCCATTGCAAAACAACTGCTAGAACATGCATCATAAGTGTTTTCACACTTGGAGATTCATGTTCATATATGATTCTGCTGTGGTAAATTGATTGGGATAAACACATTCACTCCACACATCCCCAGTTTTTGCTGGATTTATATGAAGTTTATTTTGCAAAGAACGACCGAGTTTTCAGTGAGGATACCCAGGCTTTGATAATACTAATATTTAAGCAATTTGCTGTTTGAAATATGAATATTATTTTAATTTCACTGGTTGTAGTTGATGGAATTAATGCTGTAAGTGTATTTTTAACATTTATTTCAGTGCATGCTTTTCAAACTCTCCAATACAAGAGGGTGACACAGTATCTGTGATTTAAGTCACAGAATTGTCTTGTAAGTTCATTAAGGAATTCGAATTCTCATTAAAATATATGTTTTGGGTTTAAAATTGATTCTTTTATTTGAAAAAGTGTTCTGGCTGCTATCTTGTTGGAAATTGGAGAGACCACTCACCAAATAACATCCATCTACAAAATTCCCTTTTCCTAAAAATTCCTTTACTTAATGTCTCACTGTTACATCTCACATGATAGTGTGAAATTTAAACATGAAAATTTAACCAAAAGTCAAATTCCAAGCCCGTTGAGAGGCTTTACTGGATTAGGACAAAAATACCCTCGTGCATACTCCTGTTTTATCAAATTCCTCTTGCTAACGAACGGTTCTCTCCTTTTTTACTTTTCCATGAAGCATTTTTAGGTTAATACACATTTTTGCCTGAATAACCTCCCCCAAGCTGTGCTGTTAGGATTACATTTTATGGTTTCTCTCTTGCAATCCATTGCTGGAATCAATAATTCCTGCCCTGATACAATCACAGAAGTGATAATATTGTCCTTATGGTGGAAAATGGAGGTTAATACAAACGAAGCTCTAATTAGAATTCCAAGCCTGGTTGGCACAGGGTTGATTTCCTTGGCTCCCAGCCTAATCTTGTTATGTTGTTTTTAACTATGAAGAGAGTGGGTTTAAAGATCTCCAGCAGTGTAAATGAGATGAGGGAGTTGTAAAGAGCTTAAAGAATCACAAAAGTGTAACTCCTCCAAAACAAACCATGGCGTGGACACGGGGAGAAAACTTTACCTGAACATCCTCAGTGGGATGAGGACACGCCCAAAAACCAATTTCTGGGGCTGTTAAATAAATCTTGTGGAGCCTTGTAGTGCTCTCTAATTGCGTGGTGGGACTGAGGTGTAAACCATTAATAATATGGTGCATTTTTATTTGGAAAAGGGTAATTATACCCAAAATGCTCAAGAATCCATTCTGACAAATCTATTTAACTTTAGTAGTGTGCAGTCTCTGCTTAGAAAGACTCTTTATAGCATTAATTTCCATGAGTAATAAGACATTTGTATCAAAATTATTGATATTTTTGACTGCTGACACAGGGGATTAAGACATTTTAATCTTTAGTTGTTTGTTTTATTAAGAAAGTTATGCTGCCCCAATACACAATAAAATAACATATACAAAATAAAAGAGAGGGAAGAAATTGTAACAAAACCCCTCCTGATTTTATAAAATCTAGTTCAGGTCTTCTTTGAATTACAGAAATTTTGGTTTTGTGAGCTACCAATTTCTACATAATCATTTTAAGATGTGTAAAATGTGGAAGTCATCAGAATTTTAGAGCACTTTTTTCCTCTGGTTATAATGTGTGGGGTTTTTTCTTTAATTTACACGTAATTCATTTCATGTACGTATAGATCCATACATTACATGTACACAAAGTAATTTTTTTTTTAATTTTCCCTTTTTTCCTTTAATAATTGTCCATATTAATGGCTCAACTTCACTTCTAATCATTCCTCTTGATACGAATGAAGACCAGTGCTAAATCAAATTTTACTTTTCTCTATCTGAAAAACCATCTGTAGAGCTGGAAAGCAGAACATTTCTACAGGCAGACTTTTCTTTTGTGGGGGAAAATAATACAAAATGTTTGCAGCAGTTCTGTTCACGTCTTCAGGAGTTTGAGTCAAATTTTTTATTCAAGTGCTTGACTTTTCATCTTGGAGCATCTTTAAGGTGGAGCACGTTCAGTGTGTTGGTAAACATATTCTTCCTTTATTTTTTCGTTTTCTTGTAATTATTTTCACTTTCAACAACGATTCTTTGGAATTCCTTGGGTCTCCTGATCCAACTTGCATTAAATGGATTTAATGTGATTCTGTCCAACACTTTAACAAATTCAGGGAACTGATGAAATTTGAATTTATGACCCAACAAAATCATCCCATAATTTATAATTTGTCAGATTTCCCTGGACTATTCCTTTATCTCTTTGTGGGAAGGATCAAGTTTCTTCCCAGGTAGGTTTCCAGCAGAGTAAGTAAATCTTTGTGGGTGAGAGGGGCTGCATTTCCTGGGAATTCCCTGCGGATTTCGAGCCCATCCAGCCAAGGAAGGCACGAGCAGCACAGGAGCATCCAGAAGGAGGAAAAGTAGGTCAATGGAAACGATCCCTGAGACTGCTCAAGGAGGAGAATTGGGATTTCAGCCCTGATCACTTCACACTGGATAACCTTGGGAAGGAAAGTAAGCCAGGCAGGGTAAAAATACCTCTGCTGGTGCTTTCAGCTCAGGAGCCGACGGGAACGTTCCCAGGAGCCACGGGAAACGGACTGAGCTGCTCAAATCCCAAACGTACCTGGAAACAGCACGGTCACCCTCTCTGCTCTCCACTGTTTAGTGAAGATAACAGTAGAGACTATTTTCCAAGTGGCTAATTTTGGCAATCAGGAGCTACTTTCTGCTGAAATTCCTGGTTTTTTCCATAAGGAGAGGCTTGTGTTGCTGCTGCTCCTGTGGTCCAAGGAGGAGAGAGCCTGAACTGTGTACTCCTGCTGTGTCCATCCCTTTCCTCTGTCAAAATACTGAGCTTTCTCTCTGCCTGCCTTTTTACCTTTTCCTTCTGTCACTCCTACAGTTTATTTTAAACTTTAATTTATACGGAGCTCCTGCTTTCTCTATCAATATCACATCATTATTCTTACCTGATTCTCTTGATAATTTGTTTGCACTGGAATTCTTGGCAGTGAACTAAGAATTTCATTGTCTACCTACTCTCTTTTCTCTTGGAGAGTATAATAGAGTGGGAGGGAGAAGCCTCATGGTAATATTTTTATATTTGAAATGTAGCCACACTTTACATGCTCCTACACATGGTGCTACTTATAGCTAATGAAACAAGTCTCATCTTGTGGTCTAGAGCTCTTCTATTTTGGACTATTTTGTGCTAATTCTACTCATTTCACCTCTCTCTGATTAATGCTGCTTCTCTTCTCCTCGTGTGCCTCCATGGGATTATTTAGGAAGGGACTATTAGCGCTGCCTGGGAAGCACAGCAGTCATCCCCACCCCAAAATATGAGGAAGTGCAAGTGGAATTAATGGGATGGGGCCACAGCTGAGGCCATCTCAGCATCCCACCGAACTGCCTTGGAGGAGAATGGATCCTTTGGAAGCACAAAACTGATGCACCCGGCAGGTTCTGGTGATGCCTTCCCGAGGCTGGCCTGGAGCAGAGCCCAGGCAGAGCCAAAGGACAAAGCAGGGATTTATTAAAAGGCCTCCGTGGCACACCTGGGCAGTGCCAGAGCCCGGCTGGGCACACCCAGGATGGCCCCAAAATGGGCACAGAATGGGTGAGTGGTCACCAGGTGCCACACTTTTATAAGCTCTGCTCCATCAGCAAATTGGAGTCAATTGCCCAATTCCAGCTTCAGCTTATGGAGCTCCATCCTCCTTGTTTTTCCTCTCACTTCACCGTTGGTTTTGCTCTTGGGCCTGGAAGTTGTCCTTGGTCCCAGGCTGGAGAAGGAATTGTTTTGTCTCCTGCTCTGTGAAGAGAGCTCAGAACACTGAACATGAAACCCAGAACCACCCACTAAAACAGCTCAGAACCTGGAAAATAGAAAAGCTAAAACTTAAGGCATCGTTGGAACATGGGGGCACAGAACTTCCCATATTGGGAAGCTTTTGGAACCTCAGAGTTCCCCCAATCTTTGCTGTAATAAATCCAGTACAACTGCATCTGGTTCAAAGTCAATGGTAATTTGAGGAGAAGAAAATCCCATGTATCTGCTGATCAGTTAGTAATTCAATATTATAATGCTATTTTTTTGTTATGCATCTTTATAAGTCACTTCAAGTAAACAATGACAGCACACAGAGCAAGTAAATAGAATTTAAAGACTGGCAGAACTGATTATTTTTAAACCCTGTGTCTTTTATAAAAGAAAAAGGATACTTTTACAAGACACCTTTTTTAGTAAAAAGTAAAGATTTTTAATGGCACATCTCCCTTTTTCACATCACTCATCTCCTGCCTTAGAGATTATTTGTTCTGCTGGGAAAACTCTGTTTTGAAATAAGTTTACTCCACACTTTCCTTCTTCCAGAAACTCTTTCAGCCTATTTTTAGGTTGCTTAGATTTCAAAGCAAACTGGAAGTACTTTGATAATATTTAAGGATTCCACCTCACCTGAATTCAACAAACACAGCAACAGAAACCTGCTGTGCTCCTTATCTCAGACAATTTTGATAAAAACCACAATGTCCCATGATCTACACAGATATTGGCAAATCAACTCCAAATTCAGTGGCCTAATTACAAAGTAATTTATTGGGAACAGTCAGGGAAGCATTTTAAAACGCTCATTACAGACCAAATAAAATATATTTGACTCAGCTGTTTTCAGCTGTGATTTCTGCTTAAAACGAGTGAATAGAAGAGGAAAGGAAAATTTCAGTTCTGAAATATGTACTGCTGGTAGACAGAAATGCTCAGCTTGAAATTTTTTGTCATATCTTAATACTTACAGTCTTTTAGACACATTAAAAATTTATTTAATGGTTGGGCAAGAGAAGATTTTGAAATTAATTTAAGCTGGTTCATTTGAATCCCATTTCCTGATCACAACTGCAAATTAATAAACTTTTATGATCAATTTTATTACTTAACTGACTCTACTATCTTGGAGACTTGTTAAATCCTGAATATTGGTTTTGATAAACATCAAAATAAGTAATTTTGGTGTCTAAATGTATTTACACTCATCAAACATCCTTCATGAGAACAGTTGCAGTAAAATTGATTGAAACTTGATGGTTTCTGTGAGAACACTTTAAGCAGATCTTAGTCAAATATCAGTAAATTTAGTACTGATTCTCTTCTTCTTTTTTCTTGCTTATTTTTTTTTTACTACTTCCATTATCATAAATAAATCTTAATTTCCTCTAGCATATGTGTCAATCTGGTGTAAACCTCTGTGCATTTTCAAAGTTTATTTCTGCTTATGAATTTGAACAGTTAGGGATTTTTGAGTCTTTCATATCTTGGTTTAAAAACACAATTTTATTTTTTTCTGTAAGAAAGCTTTTCTTTCTCAAGTAGTTTTTCAAGAAAAATCTTTAGAATAAAAAAAGTTCTAATTTAACAAAAAATTTACAAGTTTTGGCCTTGAGTTATACAGAAGGAGACATTACCAGCTGAAAAACTCACGACAAAGCTTCACATAGAGTTTCTTAACGCAGTTCTGTCAAATGGCTGAGGTTAAAGTGAATTATTGACATATTGGAAATGCATTGATTATATGGGAACTTGGATCTCTGTGATAGGGATGGATCAGAGACCATTTACCTGGGAAGTCGTGTGACAGGGAGGTTGTGACAGGTTTTAGGGAGAATAAAGGTGCCAATGCAGACCCCTCCAGCCTGGCAGTGACGTTTTAAGCCCGTCAGTCAGTTGAACTTAAAATTCATCTTATTATGGGCTGTAATTTGTGCAACCTGGATTCTCACCCCAGTTCTGCTCCCAGCACAGCTCCGGTGGAATTTGCCCTGAGTGCTGCAGGATGTGCTCTGGCCATGGCCAGCTCATCATTCCTGTAGGAATTGTTCTGCTCAGCCCCTCTCACCTTCCAGCTCCGTGCTAAAGACCCATCCTACCTATTTTATTTTGCAGAGATCCCTGGAAACAGAGGGTGTTTCATGGCAGGCACTGCCGTGCCACGCTGAGCTGCTCCAGACCTCTCCAGCCCTCACAGCAGCATCCCAGAACCTCCAGCTTGGAAAAGACCTCCCAGAGCATCGAGTCCCACCTGGGATCAATCCCATTTTCGGTAAGTGCCATGTGCAGTCATTCCTTGGTCACCCAGAGATGGTGACTCCCCCGCTTCCCAGTCCCTTCCAGTGCCTGAGCACCTTTTCCATGGCTCACTAGCATCCTGCTGTTTCTCTGGGGCTGGTTTGGGTTCCCCTGAGCAGCTGCACAGCACTAAGGACCTGCCCTGCTCTCCGTGTCACACAACACCAGGACCCCATCAGAGTCTGGGGTGTCCCTCTGAGCTGCACTCTGTGGTTTGGGGTAAATAAAAGTATGGAAGGGCAGATCCAGTAGGTTTTGCTGGGAATGGTCGGTGCCAGGTCAGGGAAACCTGTGTGAAACACAGCCCAATTCAGAGTTCTCCCGTTAATTTCAGTCATCTCTACTCTCCTTTCTGAGCAAAACACATTTAGCACTGAAATGAAACAGCATTTTGGATGTTTATAACTTGTCTAGCAAATCAATTTGCAATTCCCAATTTCCCTGCTTGGCCCTGCTGTTCTCTCCAGAGGTATTGGGATCTCTGGAGTCAGGAGGTGGCAAATCCATTTGTTCTGCTTTTCCTGGGCCACAGCTGTTCCAGCTTGCTGCTTTTTGCCTGTCTGAGATCTCCTTAGGCCCAGGGGCTGATTTACTGCCCCACGTGCTCCCTGTGGTATTTCTCCACTGGGAATTTGTACCCGGAGTGAGGCCCTCCCACTGCTCAGAGTTTACCTGTCTGGAGCTGCTGCTTTTCCCTAGTTACAGATAAGGGCAGCATCCTTCTCATGTGTGACAGAGAATCTTTTTATAACCTTCTATACCATAAAAAATCTTTTTATAGCTTAGACTTTTCTATGAGAGACCTTTGGACCAACATATCACATGGCAATGCTGTCAGTCACTTGTGAGTGTTGCTTTTCCCCTGTATTTATAAAAGAGACAACTTTTAACCGTGTTTTTAGCTGTGATTATAATCTGCTTTTTAACTGTAACTGATTTTCAGCAAAGCTGTGGTTTATTTAAACCAGCCCCGTGGTCTTGCAAAGCTTAGACAGTAACTTGAGATGTCACAGTGAGCACACACAGTGATCAAAATTATGGAGCAACTGCTCTGTGAGGAGAGATTGAATTCTTTAGGATTTTTCCACTGTGCAATGGGAACACGAAATGCAGAGTTATGGAGGGAGCTTCTGAATTCATGAATAGTGTGGGAAAGGTGCACAGAACATCATTTTTCATCCTTTTTCATATACAAGAAACAGGCAGTATGCAAACGTGGAGTGTTCTTAAATAGCACGGAATTAAATTTTGGAATGCGCTGCCGCAGGAGATTGAGGAGGCCAAAAGCATGAATAGATTTTTAAATCACCATCAGAGGCTATTGAAGTGAAACAAAAACCCTAAAAACACACACAAAACCACTGCTCAGGGTACAGACTCCTGTTCAGGAAGATCCTAAAGGGCTGATTGCAGGAGCTGGAGGTGTTACAGGCCCTGGCGACACCCCGAGCCAGGAGAATGAGGTGATTAACATTATTCAGCCCCAATTAGGGAATTTGTCAGGGCCATATTCACTTCATGGTTTCTCTTTGCTGGCATCACTAGACCCATTTAGAAATTGAATTTCATTGAGGTTAGTCCATCGAGAAAAAAATCTACCTTGATCTTCAGCTCAGGGGTTTTATTCTCATTTTAAGCCATCGCTATCCAAGGGGAAATGACCCCGAAGCAGCAGCAGAGCTGGGAGAGATCAGAGACACAAGCAGCACTACAGAATTCATCCTGTGGCTTCCTTCTCACAGTTCCACGTTATCCTGGGAGGGAATGCCACCACAGGGGCTCACAGCTTTCATTTTCCTGTTTTCTTATGGATTGCACTTCCCTGCCCATGACACCAGGCATGGAGAAACCCCCCTTGATGGAATTTGCCAACAGGTCGAGCAGTGAAATCCACACTTCAACTAGACTCCCCCAGCAATGCTGCCAAAAATAACAGAGATAACAGGTGAAGGGAGAGCTGGGATGTGAAGCCAAATGTTCCACAGGCATCCTTTGTTTTTTCAGTAAGAGGGAATTCTTCCATGCAATTCCAGCCCTGGAACACTCGTGGTGCTGGGAATGGCTTGTCCACTCCTTTTCATCCCAAGAGTTTTCCCGGTTGTGCAAACTCTGACTCACTCTGGGGATGCTGAAGTTCACCACCTTTGGTACTGAGAACAGAAGTTGGGTAACAATTCAAACTGAGGTTCTGCTGCCCTTGAAATTACTGGGGAATCCATTGTCTCCATCCATTGATGCTGAAATCTGCCATTGCTTGGCTGGTGAGTGTTTAGCAATCCATAAGATCTCTACAACCCCTGATGATTAATAATCATACAAAAATTTCCAGTATTTGTTTAAAATTTGTGGTAAATTTAGCATTTTTCTGTTGCTTTCTGCACTTCTCCTGCTGACATCGACATCCTTCAGGATCCATCCTGGGGATGGATTGACAGAAACATTTGCTTCATGTCTTAATTTCTTTCTTGTGTCTGAGTCTCGTAGTTTAAGGGTGGTGGCTGAACTCGTGTTTGCTGTGTCCACACACTCTATCACATGTATTTCACAAGACTTCTCCATTTTATTTTTTTTTTGATATTAAAAAAAATTATCAAGGCTTTATGCCTCGAGAAATCCTATAAATCAGGATTAAAATCCCTGCCTTTGAGGAGAGATTTTGATATATCCCTAGGCTTACTTTGCAGCTTTTGCTGCCAATCTGAATTCAGTGAAAAATCTGCTTTTTTCATACAGAATTACATCAAATGATTTACCATAAAAATGCCCTTTCTTTGCTTCTAGGCAGGAAATTAAGTCTCATTATTCTAAAACTTAGGAAAATAGAATAGTGGCCCACTGTCTTTCTCACGAGCTCTTGAAATGGGAAGTTTTTTGTCCATGGAGCAAAGATTCCAAAGGCTGCTGCAGGAATGTAGCAGTAGATTCTATTCCCTGCTAAGTGATTTTTGGCTGCTGTGTCTGAATAATCAATCCAGGTCCATTGACACAATTTTGACTTCAGGGGTAGAAGACCTGAATTTCAATTTTCCTGCCTGTCCATGTTTTTTGCTACTTCCAAACACCTTAGCACAGGAACTTTTACATCTGCTGGCAGCGCGCACTCCTTGGGGGTTTGCTCCCTGTAGTACTTTACTAATCAGAGTGAGATCCCAGTTTTGTCCTCCCCTTTTATCACTTTACAGCAGATATTTTCATACCTGACAAGTGAATTATCAAAATTTACGCTTCGGAATCTCATCTTAAATACCATAAATCAGAAAAACACACTTGCAGCAGTATAAAATGTTCTATGGCACTTTTGCTCATGAGGAAGGGCTTTGGGCCCCAAAATCTGTCTCTTCTGTCTGAATTCTATCAGTTGATGTAACTTACGTTCTCTTCCATGCAATTTCTTTCCAGTTGTTTTTAATGAGGTATTTAGGATCACTGAAATTGATAATTAATAGATACAGAATGCAAATAGTTAAATAGGAAAATGTCTTTGAATCATTGAGAGTCAGCGTGACTGTTATGAATTTTTATTTAATAATATAAATATTCTGGATTATTAAACGAGGGTTAAGAATACAATATGAAGTCAAGAGCTGTCTTTTGATATCAGAAAATCAAAGTCCACAGCATCAGTTTTGTGTTTCCAAAGCAATTATTTTTCCAAAGGTAACAGTTGAGGAAATGGCCTCAAATTGTGTCAGGGAAGGTTTAAATTGGATATTAGGAAAAATTCCTTCAAGGAAAGGATTGTAAAACATTGGAACAGCCCAGGGAAGTGGTGGAGTACCCATTCCTGGAAGTGTTCAGAAAATGTGGGGATGTGGCACTTAAGGACATGGATTGTGGTGGACACCGGTGATGGTTGGATTTGATGTCACAAGTGTTTCCCAACCTTAACAATTCCATGATTGCACCTTAGAGCCCACTGAGTCAGAGTTCCAGTGGGATTCACCTTGACAGAGTAATGGAGGTGTATCTTTCCAGCCTCCATCCCACTCAGCTCCGCCAATCATTAAACTTAAATAGTTCCCAGCACAGGTACAAATTAAACTTTTCAGGTTTTGTACTGAAATGTAGCTGGAGAATGCAGGAATTCAGCGAAAAATGTTACCTGGTGATGCCTTGAAAGGACATGGGGGTGTATGGGGCAGAGTGGGGAACTGCAGCCAGAGCTGCCTTCTGCACTTTTCAAACCTTTCAGTGGTTTCATACAATGATCTCCAGGTGAGATTTTGGGAGGTGCTCCTGTGAGATCCCTGAACCACTGCAGTGATCTCCAGGTGAGATTTTGGGAGCTGCTCCTGCTCCTTCCTCAGCTCTCTGAGCTCCTTATGGCACTGGGTCACTCCAAATCCATTCCCACAGCCCAGATTTCCCTGCAGACAGCAAACCAACCCCCCGTGCATAGCTAGGGCCAAAATAGACCCAATATTCTCTTTCCTGCTACTACAGAGACTCTTGAAATGCAGGGTGAGATCATTGCAGCCTTTTGGGGTTTGCTGCAGTTTCCTATTTCTTTCAGGCTCTTTTTTAAGCTGGGCTGTCCTTACAGAGTCACTGCTGGGTGCTGGTGTGCCCAGGATCCCTGCAGGCATCCTGATAACCCTGCACAACATTTTTAGCTTTGTGGTGCATCAGAAGGTTCAGCAGGGGCTTGCTGACATTCTTGGGAAGAATCCAGCGCTGGGCTAAGAATGAAGAGTGGCAGAAAGCACTTCTTAATTAATCATCAACAAAGGAATTAATGCCAGCGCAGTTTCTTTTGTTTTTAATTCTCTAAGTTCACTCTAAAGAAATCCTGTGAATGACTTTTATTTTGCACCAGGTCAGGATCTAACCAGCTGAGCCTCAAGTAGAAATAGACTGGCAGGTCCCAATAAAGTTCTACTGGAAGAAATTTATTTACATTTGTGTAGTAAACACTAGACTGAGTAATGTGTTAACAGCCTGTGAGTATGTTTTTATTTGCTACCATAAATCAACTTGTTGCAGTCCATTTAATATTTCCAATCCCACGTCATTATAATGATTCTTTACAAATCAAGAATTTTGGGGGATATAAGGTGCATTTTTCATGTGAGGGTTCCAGCTGAATTTCCACGTCCTTGAGTCACAGATGCCTTTGTGTCACGAGATCTTTTATTAAAAAAAAATATAGCACACTGTTCCTATGCCAAATATTCTTTTGGAAAGCTATTCTTGCTCCCACCCTCAATAGTAACAAGAAAATACTGCACTAGGAGTTATTTTTAAGTGGCTGGAAATAGCATCCATATTATTTCAAGCCACTGATGTATAAAATCTTTGGAAGAAAAGAACGGCCACTTGTTTATTGCAGGTTGTTTGTTCCCATTTGTTCATTACTCAATTTTAGAAAAGCACCACGTGAACAAAAAATACCATCCAAAATAATTTGTAAGCACCAGGCTTAATGTAAAAAATTATATCAATGAGAATTGCTATTATTTTTCTCATTTCTACTGGGATTGAACAAAGCAACAAATCTGGGCATCCTTGATTCTTCCATGCTGGGATCTGTCTGTTAGAGCAGTACTCAAAAACTTGGAGAACCAATCCCACAGAAAAATCTTTTCCTTTTATTCACAGAAAGGACTGAGGATTTATGCACAATATATCGTGTGCATTCATTAGGTTTTACAGGTGTTTAAAATATTACATCAGAAAAAGGTTTTGTGCATTAGAGAAATTCAGAATGTGGAGATTGTGTCAGACATTAAATAATTGAGGTTTTCAGCTGTATCACAAGGAGTGTGACACAATTTTACAGCTGCAATATTTGTGCAGGAGTTAATTGTGGTGCCTGCAGAAATTGAGAACTGCATTCCAGCAACACAATTTATTTATTTTCAGTTCAGACACCTTAGATAGATATAAATAATTAACGAAATTCAGAAGTAATTGGTACATTCTACAACTTTATGTAGGCAGAGGTAGAATTTAACTAAATCCTCAGTACATTTCCAGTGTCACAGTGAGCTTATGACTTCAAAGACAACAGAATTTGTACCATATGTTTCAGGAGTAGCTTGAGAACATGTAAGATAACATCTTAAATGCACTCACACTGCGTATTTCACTTTTTAAAATTATATTCTTCAAAAGAGAAGTTTTTGCTGGATGCTGTTACGCCCCTCATTCTGACTGTAGATGCTCCTAAAAGCATTAAAAATAAATGGTCAACTCCTTTAGCAACGTTTGTTTGTGAATTTGAATTCATTTTATAGATACTTCCTATCTGTAACTAGCCCCACTGCCTCTTCTACAGCCAAAATTAATTACTTCTACCTGAACCAACAAATGAGTTTCTGGAATCACCCTGTAATTGCAAGAGAAGAAACCTTGTGAGGACGCATCCAGAATTCCCTTCTCCACCTGCTTATTTGATGGAGAACACTCTTTTCCTCACCAAAGTGTTTCTAATCAGATCCTCCCAGAGCAATGCCACGCATGCAATGCCTGTCCCATAATTCTCCTTGGAGACAGTGCACAGCTGCTGCAGTGAGTATTAGCTGCTTCTTAGGCTTGGTCTTTTCTTTCAATAAAAATCCCAGATGGCCGGGGGTCTTTCACACCACCCTGGTAAATATGAGCCTGTTTCAGGTGGAGAGGTGATGTAAGTCCATATAATTCTGCTTTAAGTGCAAAAATCCCACATTGAGCTCGATTACTGCCTGTTTTTCTCCAGTCCCTCAACTGGCCAGACGTGATCCAATGGCAGGAGTGGCTGGAAACAGGAATTAATGTGCCTTAGGAAGCATCCTGGAGCTCTACAAATAGTAACAGCTCTGCAGGGCTGAGCTCTGGGTGGGTTTGTCAGGGGAACTCCTCCAGCTTTGGGCCTGAGTCCTGGGAAGTGCCTGAGGCTCCTCCAAAGCTCCCACTTGTGCCCAGTCGTGCTCACTTTGCCTCTGCAGTGCTGCTTCCCCTCTGCTCACATCCTCTGGGAGCCAGGGGAGACATTCCATCCCCAGGACTGCTGCTTTAGGAGGGGTCTGCTGCTCATTTCGGAGCGACAGCACAATTATACCAAACATCATCCCAGATATCTCAGATGCTAAATGAGCTTCTCTGCTGGAAAAGAGTAATTAGGGGCAGGAATTTGGTCAATATTCCCTTGCAGGCCTGTGCACCATGAATTTTAAAGGCATGATTGGATTTTGGCACTCAGCACTCATGGGCTGGGTGACAAGGTGGGGATTGTCACACATTGGACTCAATGCTCTTGGAGCTCTTTGCCGATGATTCCGTGATTCTCTGCTGTGAGGTGAGGACACGTCCCAGCAAAAGGCTGGGACCTTAAGTTTCCATCAGTTTGTCCCAGGTGTTGCTGTGTCATTCCAGCTCAATCCCACCCAGGCTCAGCAGGAGGATCTGGAACGTGAACCTGGTGGTGGCTCAGAGCCAGAGGAATCCCGAGCAGGGATGGACAGGGCACGGAGCCTGCGGTGGGGCTGGCATCCTCCCTGGAATCAGGGCTGGTGGATACCAGCTTCGCCTCTGGACAATCACTGAACTTGGAAATTATTGCAGGCAATTGGAGAATTGTCCAGCCCCACAGGTTTGCTGAGAACAGAGTCCAGCTGACAGGGTAGGACTGCACCTGCCATGGGTTTGCCAGGCTCTTTCCCAGGCTGTCGGAAGCACCATGTGCTGAACTCCACAATTTCCTTCACGTGGCCTTTTCAGGTCAAAATACCCCACTGCCAACTGATTGACAAGTCAAACTTGAAGCTGTTTTCTGACTGTACCTTAAAATTCTCCCTTCCTGCTTCTAAGTCAAGTCATTGCCCCATAATTCCAACAACAGAACTCCAGAGAGTGAAATACAATTGCAGCATTAATATTTATCCCATTGAAAAATGAATAGGCAGGACTCATTTCCTCCAATTTTGCAGAGTTGTGTTAAGCTATGCTCTCTACATCTGAGGTTTTCTCAAAATTTTAGGGATTTTTCATTTGCCCCTGCTCACTTAAATTTTTTATTATTCTTCCACGAATCTCCTGTCATTGTTTTAAATCTTTGTGGTAATGACAATCCTCAGCTGGAGTCTCAGCATATGCAAGTTTGTATCACTGCAGTTTTATTTTCCTGCCAAGCTCAGTTCTCACTCACAGAGCTGCTCTTCACCACTACCTTGATGACTGGGGTTTATTTATTTTACTTTTCTCATGAAGAAGCATTTCAGATACATTTCTTTTTTTTTTCTTTTTTTTTTATCCTGTTATATCAGTTTGCTTTCTCTCTTATTCCTCTTCAAAACATTTTTTATCATTTTTCCTTAAAACTACAACATCTTCTGAGGGATTTTTTTTTTCTTTTTTTGAGCTCATTTTCATGCTGGTTACTTTTTACTCCAGAACACATCATAAAAGAGCTCAAAATCCAGCCTATTGCCAGCCTTTGTGGAATAGTCTAGACTTAACAGTTCATTACATTTGCCTTTAATGACTGTTTTGCATTCTGCTCATTAGCACTGCGTGTTTATTTTCAGTCTCTGTGTGGATGTGCAGCCTTGGTATTGGATGGATATCCAGGAAACACCAGTGGATGGTGTGGAAAAATTTAATTTTTGGCCCAGTTGTTGATTGGAATATGGTTTAGCTCTTGGGAAGGAATTCCTGGCTGGAAGGGGGGTGATGCACAGGTTCCCAGAGCAGCTGTGGCTGCCCCTGGGTCCCTGGAAGTGTCCAAGGCCAGGTTGGATGAGATATCCACCTTGGGGTAGGGGGAGGTGTCCCAAACCATTCCATGGTTCTGTGATAACAAAAAACCGATTAAATCAGACCAATGTCTTCAGGAACAGGCAAATTCCCATTGATCACATTAAACAGGTGAGGAGGAGCCACCTGCTGATGTCTTTCAGGGGCTTTGTTACCTAAATCCTCCTTGTTGAGGACAATTCTGGCTGCTGTCAGCACCTCAGCCCCAAACATCTGCCCATCTCACCTGGAGTTCTGCTTGCAGATAATCTAAATGATAAGGGGATATTGATAAGCACCTGAGAACGCTTGACCACGCCCAGCTTTGGCAGTGCTGCTGAGTTATTCTGGAATTTTTAATGGAAATTTAGAAACCAGTAGTTCTCTTTCTACCCCAAACTGAATTTTGAGACAAATCTTTATTTTGGGCAAAGCAATGCATTGCTTCTGGGTTTTGAGTTTTGGAGATGTAACGCTCTACAAAGAGGTTTTTAATGTGGTATCATTTCTTCTAAGTTTGTACCAAAGGTACAGCTTGTCCATTTAATGTTGGTCTGTTCCTCATATTTTAATTAAGCTTTAATTTTGATAAGCTACTTCCACTCCTTTGCACCTGATAATTTTCCTAGGAAGTTGTTTCCTACTGGGGGTGTTTAGGCTGGAGCTTTCCTTTCCTCTGCCCTGCAGCTCCATCCATCTCTGCCTGGGGTTGTTTATCAATCAGTTTGGCAGATTGGGGCTGGGTGGAGCAGCTGAGATCCCAGGAGTTTCCAGGAATCCTGCTCAGCTCACGGCTGGGAAGAAGCCGGAGCGGAGAATGGAGTGGAGCTGCTTAGGAAATGTAGAGCTCTGTCCCTTAACCTTTCATTTCATGGAAGCTGTATCGCTCTCTTCCCTTTCTTCAGGTTTCTGAATATTTTCTGCAAAAATTCTGGAAGCAGAGAACAAGGAAAATCCCCTAAACTTCCAACCAACTCAGGAATTTATCCTGCAGACTCATTTTCCCTGTGGTTTTAGACTAGTATTGACCAAGTCCATTGAGCCTTTACGTAACACAACTTGAATTTTGGCAATTGCTGGTAAAACCAGTTCTTATCACCCTGGACAACTGACATTTGAAGTTATTTTTAGTTTTCCTCAATGGGGATTTTGGGCTCCAGACTGTGTGTCCCTGTCATCTTGGAATACTTAGAACCTGTTTCTTTTTGGATGTTGGGAACAGTGGGCAACACACAAAGTGTGACTGCCACCAAATTTTGCTCAAAGGAGCCTCAAATCTTTGTTATCTTCAAGAAGGAAGGCAAGATCATTAAAAGTAATTATCCAGTGCCTGCTACTTGTTAATTACTTGTAAGTTCATTATTTTAGACTACTCTCAGAGTATATCCTGCCTGGACAGTAGCCTACAGGTTTCTGATTATAATTTTATTAGTGTCTTTGAAGTAGTCTATTACCTATTTAAAAATAATTCAAAATGTAATTATTTTAATGATTTTTAATCCTACAGGATGCATTGCTAATTATTACTGATATTATAAATTTATTTTATTGTGTGGGGTGGATTTTGCCTGATGAGTTTCGGGGTTTTAATTAAAAGTTCTAATGGATTTATTACTAATAGCTTTGGGCTCTGTTAACTGGAATGCTAATCACCTTCTCTGCCCAGTATTTTCTGGGAGATGTGGGCAATCAGAGAAATGATTCAGTCCCTTTCAGCTGGCTGGAATGGGATGATTTCCACTTTCTAGAGGAGGCTGAGACCTGTCCATGTCCCATGGATTTGGTGTTGGATAATCGAGGCTCTCATGCAGAATTTGTCCTCTACAATGAATAATTCCAACAGCCAGGATGTGACTGGCTCTGATGTGACCGTGCAAATTTCTGTTTAGCAGTACGATTGAACTCCAAAAGTGACCAAACTCCCAGGAGACTTCTGCCCAGTGCAGGCCCTGGACACATGGAAAGAATTTGAAATATATGGGAAATGAGGAGGGGAAGTGGGAGAGGGATCTGAGAACCAGAGTTGAGGAGGTGGATCCAGAAGTGCTCAGGTGGACCCTGCAGGAGCGGGGCTGGCTGGAAGGGGTGCAGGGTGCTGGAGGCTGTGGGAAGCAGGAATTTGGGTGCAGTGGGGCAGGATGGGGCACTGGGACATCGGGGTTTCTTTGTAGGTCTGCCCTTGCACGTTGGACATCACAACCCTTTCATATCTTACAGTGATATTTATTAAATCCATATGTCAGTTATTAAATTAATTGAATCTGTTAGAACTCTCCTAACATCCCTGGCTGTGCTCTGAGCTATAAAAGATTCTGTGTTTAAAGCTGTGCAGATCATTTTTGAGCCCTGACATTGCTGTGCTGGGTTTGCTCATTAAGAGGACGACTTAATTAAACCCTTTCCTGCCAGCAAAACCATGTCCATTGGAAGGTTTGTAACCAAGTGTGGGGAAAGCTGGAATTGGTGCAGAGCTGGGGATGAGGTGTGAAGGACACAAAGGTCTGGAAAGGTTGGAAGTCACTGTGCAGCTTTGTATGGGACACTCGACAAAACCAGGGGCACAGAGCAGTCCGTGACACTGCTGAGAAAAGCAGGAGTCACTGGAATATTGCTCATGCTGGAGATGGGAATATTTTAGCAGCCATCTGGTTATAGTCAACATGTCCACTGCTGAGGCCTTTAGAGCACACAGTGAGCACAGATCCTACAGCTCTTCCCGCTCTTTCACCTCTTTCATTCCTTCTCAGGAAGAAAATACCCTGGAAGAAATGCTGGGAATTCAGATGTTTCGCCACATTGCACAACAAGGATGATTTAAAAAATCCCCAGCAAACCCAAACAGACAAAAAACTTACTCTATTAAGACACGTTTTGAAGACTTCTGATAATGCTGTGATTTAAAGGAGCCCAAGACATTTAAATGTCTGAATTATACTGGATATTCATAGGAAAAAGAAGCCTGAGCACTGCCCTTCTTGGAAAACTGGAGAAGGGATGGGACAGTGCGGGTTAGCCTGGCTCTTACCTCGCCTGTTTAACTGCAGTAGTGGTGTTTTCCTATCACCTCACATCTGAGAGAAAGCCCAGAACCTGGATCTGAATTAGGAATATACAAAAAGAACCTGCATGAGGCAAGTTCTTTGTGAACAGAAGAATTCTGAGGGGTAAAATGATATTTCTTGCACATCGCTCTAACGCTGCGAGCCAATCGAACAGAAAGTTTGCTCCTGTAAACCAATTTGCTGATTAAAAATGGCACACTCTGCTCATCACCTCCAGCAGGGCGTCTTGAACTCCTCTGCCGACTTCTCCAGACAAATGCAAAGTGACATCTCCAAGCAAGAGCAGCTATTACTGGCACTCAGGACTTAATGCACTGACCCCGCGTTGCCTCCGTGACCTTGGCACCAGCAGGGAGATTAGGAGTGGGAGCGTCTCCCTGAGTTGTTTATTTCCTTGGAAATAGCCAGGTTGTGAAATTAAAATTAAACAAAACTTAAAATTATGAGCTGTGAGTTAAAATGAAACAATTTGACTTCGTGTCTTGCAGCCAGAAACTGCAAAGCCCCACCTACGTGGCTGCTGCAGACAATGGAGGGAAATATTTTACTAAAAAACCACAAAGGTGAGAGCAAATAAACGTGGGGACCAAAGTTTATTTCTTTTGCAACAACTCCATCCGAAGTTTCAAAGGGATAATTAGACAATAAAATTGTGTCTAGGTGGTTTAAATCTCAGTGCAAGGATTTCTGAAGCTCTGAAGTGCTGCTGCACCACAGAATGTTCTGATTGCACCAACCTTCCCTACGAGGCTCCTTCCAGTAATCAGGAAAGCAAATTTCCTTGGGAGCCAGTGGGAGAAGTGAATTTATAGTTATTCCCTGCCAGCTGCTTAAAAAGCTGCCAGCTAATCTGTTTCCCTGCGCTTTTTTCGTGTCAAAGTTGAGATCTATCTTGATTTGTGCTGAATTCTTTGTGGGAAAGCTTGGTGATTGCTGGTGTTTTCCTGCTGGAAGAAAAAACCCCTCGATAGAAAACTTCTGAGCTCATTTTTTATAATCACACGATTTGCAGCGGAGCTGAGAGTGCTGGAAGAGTGAGAACGGGAGAATTACTGAGAATTCACACTGACCACTTGTTCAAGGCACAACAGTCGCTGAGGTTTGTGGATTATAAATATAGAAATTAAATTCTGTTTCACGGAGTTTTACCCATTCCGTTGGTGAACAGCATAACTGTGAGCTGTGCTGCTATACCTGGTGCATAGCTGGTGCGTGGACAACAGAAATTGCCTGGAATATGGATTCAATCAGCTCTGTCAGGATTTCCTTTCCTTACTAATGTGATGACCATTCCCAGAGGAATTCTCCCCTCAGTCAATGCTTCATTGAGGTCCTTTGTTTTCACTTCTTGCTCAACTTCGTTGCTGTTCCTGCACTTCTGCCTCATCTTCTCGAATTTTCTTCTGTCCTCACACTCTTACAATCCCTTTTTCTGGTGGATGCTGCCTTCTGGTATTGATCCACCTGTTATTTCTGAGATTTGTCCCATCCCTGGCAGTGTCCCAGGCCAGGCTGGACGGGGCTTGGAGCACCCTGGGACAGTGGGAGGTGTCCCTGCACACAGCAGGGGTGGCGCTGGATGGGCTTTAAGGTCCTTTCCAATCCAAAGCACTCCAGGATTCTCTGATCCTGCCATTTCTCGTGTCAGCTTTTCTTTCTTCTTATGGAAAAGGTGAATTTGGGATAATTTCTGGAAGCCATCAGTGCTTGACAGATTCAGGAAACACCTGTTCCCTTCCCAGTTTGTCCCAGACTTCCTTTATAATTCAAAAAAAGACTTTATGGCTTTCACTACAGAACACAAAGAAATATAAGCTTTTTTTTTTTTAATACTACCTGTTGTAGGATTTAGGAATAATTACTGCAAATATGTAAATATCAGGAAGGCAAGGATGGGTAGAAGCCATGGCTTATCTTTCATTCCAGTGAGCAGCACTGGTCAGGAATATTACAGGAAAATGAAAAGCATTGTAGCATTGTAAATAATTGCACAGCACAATATTCCTTCATCCTCCATAAATCCACCCGTGTTTTCCCTGCATGTTCCACACATCTGAACACCATTCCAGGGAAAGGGCAGCCCTGCAGCTGATGGCTCCCCTGGGAGCAATCCCCACTGCTGGGCTTGGCACAGCCTTATCCTAACAGGCGGAGTTTTCAGCAGGAATTTTTTGCAAGGGTAATTTTCAGAGCCTTTATAATTTGCTAAAATTTTCCTCCTAAAAAACATGCGTCTTTAAAAATTCCAGTGAAAGTATCCCAGGCAAACTAATGGTTTCTGTTCAAACTTTTAGCTCGAGGTTTTTAAAACAGTTTCAAGGAGTAGGTGGAAAAGTCATTAGCAGATCATAATCACTGCCGTGGTATTTGCTTTAGAAATTCAAAATACAAAGCAATCTGCAGATCATCTCTCAGGATCAGGTGAATTTTCTTTTTGGGACTGTTACTTGGATATGTAGATGTTCCTAATTTTTGATCACATCCTTACAGGTGTACTGTGCTACTCTCTGGAAGTAACATAATTTGGAGTAATTTTTGCAATTTTCATTTCTGAGTGGCTGATTTTGGTTTGCTCCATGTCTTAAACACAGAAGACCAGCCTGGTCCTGAGTTACACAAAATCCTTCAGGAAAAACTCACAAAGAACAGCTCTGTTATTTCAGGCATTTGTTAACATCCCTGTTTTCTTCAAACTCAACACCAGCAGTGCCCTCCCCAGTGCTGAAATGAAAATGGTTTCATGAGTTATTCAACAGGAAATGTGAGAACTGATAGTGTACAAAAAATGGCATTATCTTCTTACCTGCTAAACTGGGCCTGACTTGACTCATTTCAATCTCAAAACTGTAGGTTAATAATTTGATCGTTGGTTGCAGCACCCAACAACACTGGATGTGGAAAGAACTGTTGTTTAAACAATAATATTTAGAAACACTGGTGCTGGATGTTTAGGAAATCCATTCCTACCCACAGATAATTCTGATCCAAACCCTCCTCTGCCAAACCTGTTGATTTTGTGGTTATGGTTCCAAGTCCTTCCCTTCAGCCTTGGCTGGGGCTTCCTCCCTGTAAGAATCAAGGAATTTCACCTTTCCCAGCTCTTTCTGGGCAGAGTTTGCACAACCCCTCACGTACCCATCGTTAATAAAGCACATTTATTCCTCAGCTGACAATTTTTCACAGCAGTCACATTCTGAGTTGTGGCAGAGGCTTCCAAGGCAGCATTCCTTTTGTTAAAAGCCTCAATCATATCTGGAGTCATTAAGGATGATAATTACCTCTGGAGGGTTAGAGCAGTGCTACTGCTGCAGAAATTTAAGGTGTGTTTTGCTGCTTTGTTTCTGATTTGATCTTCAGTTGTTTAGGTTTAGGTGTGAAAGTGGGGATTAAAGCTGCAGTGACCCAATTATAGTTATTCCAGCTATTAATCACCACTGATTTAAAGACATTTAAAGGCAGCTGGTACTTGGGAAAATGAATAAAATATTGTCATTTACAATTCATCATGACAGTCTTCAATGGTCTTCATAGAAACCAACACTTGGCAATTGTTAAAAAATGTGTGAGATTGTTCCTTTTCTGCTGGGGCAGCCACTGTGGGTGCAACATTCCTAATTAATTGTTACAGAATATGTGGAGTCACATCCATGTTTATCACGTGACCTCGTGTCCATGTGACAAACCCCTCCTTCAGCTTTTTCACTGAACTGCCAGAGGTGACCTCTGGGTCGGGGTTGGATGTGGTGCCCTCACACTGGATGTGGGAGCACACGGAACTAATCCATGTTCCTGTTCATCTCCACAGCGTTGCCCTTGAAGGGAATTACGGTGATTTAAATGCCAGCAGAGTTATTTTACTTCTGATCGTTTTAGGCAAAGCATCCAGTTAATGTGCTTATCCAGCAGGGTTGGCTATTCCATTCATCCAGAGGGACATTCCAGAGGAATAAGGCTGCCAGTTTTAAACTGGGGATGGTTTCATGCTCCAGGCAGCAGGTTGGGTTTCCCAGACGGATGTGTAGACTCTCTGGAACCACAGGTTCAGGTCCTGGCAGCCAGCCCTGCTTGGGGACACAAGTGACACTCCTCTGGTTCCCTGAGAGTGGCTCTGCTGAAATCTCACACACTCAGGGGACAATAAACAGTTCTATCCCCTGCCAGGGGTGGGCACTGGCAGCTACTCCCTGAGGCTCTGAAATTGCCCCTGCTCCTGTTGGAACAGTGAGAGAAGAGGAGAGGAGAAACCTTAAGTTAATCAGGGTGGTGGAACAGACACTTAGAACCTCCCTTCCTTCCCACAAAATCTGGAGAACTTTGACAAAAAATACAGGTTTTGCTCCAGAACTGAATATCTTTGGGTTTGGGAAGAAGAATGTGGGAGTTCAGGTGTCACCTGGCCTCAGCCTCAGCATTGAGGTGGTTGTTGAGCTGCACTTGATTGTTTGGTGAGGTCTTAATTGTAGAAGTTGGGTGTAGAGGTCAAACAGGCAGAGAAGGTTCTGGGGGACCTTGTTTTTGTCTTTCAGGACATAAAGGCAGCTTGTAGAAAAGTGGGAGAGTGATTTTTTACACAGTCAGGCAGTGACAAGGCACAGGGAATGGCTCCCCGCTGCCAGAGGGCAGCGATGGATGGGATTTTGGGGAGGAATTCCTGCCTGGGAGGCTGCTGAGGCCCTGGCACTGCGTGCCCAGAGGAGCCCCTGGATCCCTGGAAGTGCCCAAGGGCAGGTTGGACACAGGGCCTTGGAGCAGCCTGGGACAGTGGGAGGTGTCCCTGTCTTCCAGGGGATGTGATTGGATTGGAGTTAAGGTGCCTTCCAAGCCAGAGCAGTCTGGAATTCCTTGGAAAAACCCCTCTGTCCCGACTGAAAAACCGCTTGGAAATTGTCACAAAATGGGATACCAACATCTTGGCAGAGGACCCTTTTTTTTGGTTAAATATTTCGACAGAGAAATTAAGTCTCACCTTTGATGAACAGTGATTCCTGCACTGCCCAGGTGGCATTTCATAAACACCCCAGGTATTGATTTCAATCTCCTTTGCCTCAGAGCTTTGAAAGAAAATAGGAAGCATGGTGGAGAAGTGCAGGGACAGCCCCGTGCTGCATTTTGGAGGGAAAAGGGAGAGGTTTTCCTGGGTAGCAAAGTGGGAATGCTCCTGGATCACTGCTCTTTAACTGAATGGCTCCATCCACCCCGGAGCTGATGGACACCCGGGCAGTCTGCCCGTGTTTAGCAGTTCTGTGCCTGGGTGCTGAGCAGGCACCTCACAGCAATATTTTCAGAGATCAGATATTTTCCTCTCCAGGAGTATTTTAACAGGCTAAACCAAGACAATATTTTAACCCTGCCCCATCCCTGCTTGCTGCTAAAGCTCTGTGTGAGAGCTCTTCAAGGCATCAAGCATCACCCACTTCAAATAAAGGCTGAACTGCAGATGTCTTAAAGATTGGGGACAATTATTATTAAGCCTTTTGGATAACAATGAGGGGGGAAAAAAAAAAGCCCCAAACATCAAATATTGTTTAAGGTTTTCACATCAGGGATGCAATGTATTTTTTAGTATTATTTTTGGGGTTTTTTATGTGTCACAGAGCAGGTGCCTAATACTGGCACCGTTTTTTCTGTGCGTCCTGGAGATAGTTGAAGGTCTGAGTGAACCCTGATGAGTCTGAAACACACCAGTGGATTGAGCAATGAGTAAAGGATTAAAAAAGTCTGTATGTGCCAGCAGCAGCTTTCCAGAGAAACGTAATTTTAACAACTTGCTCTTGTGCAGATGGTGTAAATTTAGCCTTAAAACGCTGTCCCAAGGAGTGTGGCTGATCCCCAAGGGGGTTGGGGAAATCCTGCAGGTTTATCCCATGGAGCAATCCTTTTGAATTAGATTTTTGCTGGAATATTGGAAGGGAAATGGCAAAACCCAGTTCTGCTATAGTTTAATTTGTGAGGATCCCCTCCCACTGTGAGTCCCTTGTAGGAGCCTCAGCAGCCTGGCCAGAGCAGGAACGGTGCAAGGAGATAAAGCAGCTCCAGGTAACCATTTCTAAATGAGCAGTAGAATAAAAACGAGTATGGAAGAAAAGAATAATCTCATTATTGTAAGAGGTGCTCAGCAGCACGGTGTCAATCATTCCCACTGTACCATAATGTCAGAAATTTAGCTGTGATATCCAACTGTGCTCCCGGTGATCCTCAGACATGACCAAGTGTAAGTTCTTGCAGGTTTTCTTACATTCTAAAAAGTTTATTTTATTCCTACAGATGTATTTTTAAGAGAGTTTAATGCTTGGGGAGAAAGAAAAAAAAGTAATTTTTTTAGAAAAACCAATTTTACCTTCTTACTAACACAGTAATAATCCAGGCTTTTAGATTATTGCGCCTGCTCTTCACTGAAATGAAAATTAAACAAACTTCAGCCTAACTAGAATGGGTTGCACAAAAGTAAAAACCTAAGGAGAGGGAAAAGCTATTAAGAGATTTAAGCACACAAGGAACAAGACCTTTTAGAGGAGATTAAAGTGTGTGACAAGCATTAGTATTTCAAGGTGCTGCGATCTCCTCCTGGATTGATGTGCCTCAGAATGAGATGAGGCACATTAAAAGCTGAAATCATTCAAGCTGGTGTGAGACTGAATAGGAGCAATTACCAAATAGTCAGGCATTAAATAAAATGTGTGATTTTGGGAACCTGCAGCACAGGAGCCTCGGAGTGATCCAACACCGCCGCTCCGAACCTCTCCCTTGAAATCCAAACTTCAGGAGGCAACGCTTACTGGGCGAAGCTGGCAAGGAACAGTTCCGGTTTGCATGTTGCTGTCTGGCACTTTGGTGTGGTGAGAAGGCATTACTGACTAAGAGAGAATAATTACCGCGGTTAATCAGCATTTAAAGGGCAGCAGGTGCAGGTCGGGGCCGTGTGACCGTGCCCAGGTAGCTCTGGGTGCTGCTGGGGAGCGAGGGCTGACCCACAGACTCCATTAGGAGGCTTTTTCTGCATTAAAGAGCCTTATTCCCCCTGAGCATTAGAGCAGAATCCTCTTAGGCCCCGTTCAAACAGTTTGTCTGGGCTGTAAGTCGGGCACAGCGGTTTTCCAGGGGGTTTAGCCTAAAGCGTGGCCAACTGGGATTAAACAGCAAGCCCAGCTTCCCAGAGCTGGGGCCCACTGGGGATCCAGGGCTGGGAGCCTCCCAGGTGAGCTGAGAAAGCAGGAAACCCACACTGAGATGTATTTGTGAGTAGATGTGAACAAAGCTCTGAGTTACTGGCAGTGAGATGAACCACATCTTTTAGCCTTGTTTCTGTTTCTCCCAATAACCCCAGAAAAAGCAGGTCCTAAGCAGAAGTGGGAGTTTTCCTGCCCAGGGATTGATTTGCTTCCACTGAACTCAGCTAAAGTTTTGTCCCTGAACTAAGAAGGAGGCTCAAAGACTCCTCATAAAATCCCATAAACTCATTAAAAAGATACAAACCTGGGTGTGTATTTGTATTGGAACTTTAAAAAGAAGAATTTTGCTCATTAGCACCGCTTGAAACTTCACTTATGAAATTAGAGCAAATGGTTTTGGTGAAATAAACACTTTTAAACCTTGAAAACATCAAATAAAGTCATGGTTACTGGTTTTGCTTTCAAACTGAGAAGTGTTTCAGCCTGAGCTTCAAAAGGAAATCAATTCTGGAGTGACCTGGGAGATGGATGAAGTTTGCTCCCCACATTTTTCCCTCACAACTGTCTGAGCACCTTTCATTGATAGTTCATTGAACGTGCCAGAAATTCGAGCAGCTGTGCAAGTTTGTTCTTAACTTGTTTCACCTGAACTCGTAACTTGGACGTTAAATTCTGCCCCTGCCCACAAGTCCCTCACCATTTAATGACCTAATAAAAAAGAAAAAAGAATGAAACCCCTTGTTTGTTTAGTAGGGTTAAATATATATATTTCATTATATTTTATTATTATTTCAGCCTGGTGGCTTCCCCAGGGAGCCCAAATAAAACCAGCACAAGCTGTCAGTGACATTTGAGAGCTCACTATGTCCTGTTAATGAGAATCATGCACTAAAAATGCCTTTTTTTGGTGGCTACAGTTAAAAATATCAGAGAGGGTCTCAGGACATTTGTGTGGCTTTAATTGCAGCTTATTTATCAAGGCTGAGTAGTCACAGAAGCAGTAACAAATTCAGGGCTGCTCAGAGCCCAAGGAGCAGCAGTTTTCCCAGGAATTATTTACTGAGCAGCCAGAATTGAACATACAAAGGAATTTCCTGCAAGAACTTTTAGATGGTTTTGGATAGAATCGACATATTGATAACAACATTAATAATGGCAATAACAATAAACCCCCCCAAATTCAACAGAGTTATTTAAAGCTGCATTCAGGAAGTTGCTCATGAGTATCCCATCAACATCTGGAATATTTTTTTATTTTAGCTAGACCCAGATTACCAAACTTCCTATTCTTTGGTACCAGACTGAAGGTATAAATTCCATCCCTAGTTCAATTTACTGATTAAAAAATCTCAGACGTGATTTTGAGATTTATTTCTGAAGGCTGTTTCAGAAAGCTGGTGTGGAATTGTTTGTGATATTCGGTTTGCAGCTGGAAATTAAGAATTTTTATTTGTTAAATAATGGTATTTCTGAATATTTTACTGATGCTGGATAGGCAGTGGTGTTTAAAACAGATCCAATCCACAGGGTGGATACTTTTCCTGGGCAGCTGGTCCAGAGTCAAATTTTAGTTATATTTTCTCGTAGGAAACATAGAAAAATTGTTCAAGCTAAAATTTGTTACTGCCTTCTGTTCATGCCCTGTTTAGTAGGAAAAACTTTTAATATTTCTCTAGCAGAGTTTCACTGCCAAGGAAAGGAATCATTAAGGACTACAATTCATGAGAAAGTTTTCAAAACATCGCAGATCAATTTTTTGGAAAGTAACCGACGATAATTCCTTTTTTTACATTTCTATGATAGATAAACTTTTAAACTTTTACGTTGGAAAATTCACTCATGGAATTATGCACAAGATTTTTGGTTTTGTGTCTTGGGAATGCCTTGTAAAACAGGGATGGACAATGGGATGTGCTGGTGGAAGGTGGTGTCAGGATTTGTAGAGTTTTGCTGTATCCAAAAATATCTACAAGATGTGACTCAGGTTGTTTTTCACTCACCCTCACATTGGTGAGATAGAAAGTTTTGTGTTACATTGCAGTAGACAAAATTATAAATAATTTTTAAGCTCAGTAAAGCCACTGCAGAGTGGTGAGAAGTGGTGGTGTTGTGGAATTCCAGAGCAGCTTCAAGAGGTTGTCGTGGTCTCTTTTCTTCTCATGTTTTATGTTAAAAAATAAACCATTATTATTCATACGCAAAGAAAGAAGAATAAATTTCATCCTTCCAAGCCCCAGAATTACTCCTGGCAATTTTAGTGCTCTCACCCATGACCTTTCCAAACAGTACAAGGTAGGTCTTGTTTGTTTTTTTGGGAGTTGCCTTTTAAAAATCAAATATTATATTTCAATTACTCAGTACCAGCAGGTTGCATGCAGAGGAAGTTATAGGAACTTATATAATACTATTATATTGATATATTAGTGCTTTATCACTGAAACAGTGATAAGTTTACCCACCATTCTGAAAAACAGAGCTGTACATGAGCTTCAGTTGTAGCCAAAGGGGCAGAGTGCAAACACGCTGTAAATATAAAGAAAAAATAAAAATATCGAGGGTTTATTCTCACTTATTTCTTTAATTATGGATTAATTTCAGAATTTGATGGGGGAAGAAAATAGGGATGTTATCTGTGTTATTTCTTAGGCATTCTGTTATTTGTTATTGGGTGTTGTTTCTTAGGCAATTTTAATGGAGCTCTTGGAAAAAAAAGGAAACAAAATCCTGTGTTTGAATCCTGCCTTTCTTCTTTGATCTACCACAAAGCGAGCAGACAAACTCCTGGAGTTATTATGGAAGTAGGTTGAGCCTGTGTGTGAAATCCGAAGAGGAAAACTTCATTTCATTACAGGATGCATTAGCTCTAGAGGAGTTCCCAAAATACCACCTATTCAAAGAAGGAATAAATAAATAAACAGAGAAAACTGCAGCCACTCCAGGTTTGTTGGGGATGATGCATCTGTGTTTTTCTGGAGCGATTCCACACGGATTCTGTACAATCCATTGTCTGTAATTAATAATATCAATACACTATTGATTAATAATTTTGATTGGTTTTTCTGCAATCATTTCTACTGCCAGCATTTGAATAAAAGCCTTTCTTTCGTGCTGTTGAAAAAAAGCCTCATTTATATATTAGAAAGAGTTTAGAGAAACGATCCGGGCAGGGCTCCTTGGGGAGGAGCAGAGGAATCCATCAGCAGCTGCGGCCGGAGCGGTTTGGGAGGGACACTCGGGAATCCCAGGGGAGCTGCAGCCCCAGAGGCTCCGTGAGGACCCGGGAATGGCTCCCCGCTGCCAGAGGGCAGCGATGGATGGGATTTTGGGGAGGAATTCCTGCCTGGGAGGCTGCTGAGGCCCTGGCACTGCGTGCCCAGAGGAGCCCCTGGATCCCTGAAGTGCCCAAGGGCAGGTTGGACACAGGGCCTTGGAGCAGCCTGGGACAGTGGGAGGTGTCCCTGTCTTCCAGGGGATGTGACTGGACGGGAGTTAAGGTGCCTTCCAAGCCAGAGCAGTCTGGAATTCCTTGGAAAAACCCCTCTGTCCCGACTGAAAAACCGCTTGGAAATTGTCACAAAATGGGATACCAACATCTTGGCAGAGGAAATTAAGTCTCGCCTGAGAGGGAAGACGCGTGCTAATGTCTTTAGGAACAATTCCACGGCGAGGGAACGGCTGTTAACGGCTTTGAAATGGGGCTTAATGTCTCTGCCGAGTTCGGGCCGCGGGTTTGTCCGGAGCCCGGGCAGCCGCGCTCCCGAGACGGACGCGTGGGGTCTGCAGCAGGCTGAACTGCTGAACTTTGGGGTGACACGCCAGCTTCGAGGGAATACAGGCAGTGGCAGGCAGTTCTGGATGGCGGCACCTTCCCGATACCTCGGCAACCGGGAAGGGAAGAGGGCAGCGTGCGGCCGGGAGTTTGGGACGACGGGAGACTGCGCCATCCTAAATTTTGAGCGAGCGGGAGAAAACCTCGCGGCTGTGTGCCCCGGCGGACTCTCTCCCTTTGTTAGCGTAAAGTTGCAGGACTCCTCGGTCTCCTTGGTGGGCACTGGCTTTTCCTAGCGGGATTTTCCGTACAAATGAGGTTTTCCCGTCCGGGATCCTTTCGCCGTCGGGGTCCTGCAGGCGGCAAGAGGCGCCGGAGGTGCCGCACCCCGTTTTAGGGTGAGCGGCTCCCTTCGGTGCTGGCTGGCACCGGGTGATGGATGGCGTACCCGAGACTGCCCGGCAGACAGAGGAGAGGCAGACCGAGGGGTTCGTGGAGGAAAGAACCATTGGACACGGACGCCCGGACAGGGCAGGAAGGGAAAGCCGAGAGGATCTCATCCAATCTCACCGGTGAGTACAGACTTCGGGGAGTTAAACATGGCGGGACGGCCGGGGTGGGCCACAAAGGGAAGTCGGAAAAGGGTCACGACAGTAGGGATGACGATCCCGAACAGCTGAGATGGTTTGCACGTTCTCCCCAGAGGTAGCTAAGGACATGGATGGCCGGCGGGGACAGTGAGGGGAAAGGACTGGTTGAAGGGGGTTTGGAGATGGATTGTACGTTCTCCAAGAGGTGATTAAGGACATGGACGCCCGGATGGGACAACAAGAGCGCCGAGAAAGGGTCTCGGGCAATCCACGCCCAGAGGGGACAATACGGTGTTGGTTTGGGAAAGCAGTGGTCGAGAGAGAGTGTGGAGAAATACTTAAGGCAAATAGTAGCGGGAGGCCATGAGATAAGGAGAGAAAAGAGTAACAGGGAGCACTGGGAAGTTCTCCGCCTTATCTTCAAAATTGCAGTCAAATTCAGGCTTGGCTGCAAATCTTTTGTATTCCCGGCTTCCAGGAGAGGGAAACCGGGGAAGTGCTGTTCCTACACCCCCACCCCTGCCCGGGCCGTTGCGGAGCCAGGGCGGAGGATCTGGGTCTGGCCGCTCGCCGCTCGGGGCTTTTACGGGGCTTTCTCGGCGGTGAGCACGCCGAGGCCGGGTGTGGAATGCGGGGTCGGAGGTGCTGTGGGGCGGCCGGGGCTCAGCGCCGGGCGGCCACCAGCACCAGCGACTGGGAAGGAACGAAATGCGCCGTTTGTAAAATAAGAGAGCGCCCGAATCGGATTGTTGAGGGTGTCGGGGTCCCCTGCTGCAGCGGGGGCTGGCCGCACTGGGACCGCGGAGAGACACGCGGTGCCGTGGGGGAAGGGATGGGTGCGGACGGCTCTGAGATGGGTCTTGGTGTCTCTGCTGACTCCAGGCAGCGGGTTCGGCAGGGCGCGGACGGTTCGGCCCCTGAGAGAGACCACGGTGCGTGCACAGGGCTGAGTTCCTGACTTCGGGCCGCAGGTCGGTTTCGGAACGCGGACGGCGCGGCCCCTGGCACACGCAGGCGGCGTCTGCACGAGGCTGAGCTGCACAACTTTGGGGTGAAGCGCCAGCTTCGGGGGGTGGGGGTTCGGGAAGGCTGCTCCTTCCTGGCACCTCCGCAGTGGGGAAGGGAAGAGGGCAGAGTATCCCGAACTCACGGCGAGTTTGGGACAAAGGGAGGAGGCTGCGCCCTCCGAAACCCCGAGAGAGAAAACGCCGCGGGCTCTGCCCCGGCGCGCTCTCCTTTATTCGAATAAAGTTGCAGAACTCCTCTGCCTCCTTGGTGGACACTGGCTTTTCCTAGCGGGATTTTCCGTACACTGGGAGAGGGGAAGGAGTCCTGGGATAGGGGATTAAGGAGCTTTCAGGTCCCTTCCAACCCATTCTGCGATCCCGTGATTCTCCTCTTATTCTCATTTCTGCCTGAAAGGGATTCAGATTCCAGGGAAGCTGTGTGATAGAATTCGTGTGGAGTACGAAAGCAGAATGTGGGAAGCTGCAGAATACAGAAAAGCTGTATTATATGGAAAGCTCCAGAGTATAAATTTAAAAACTGTACAAAATCTTTATTTATAGATTTCGGTTTTAGTCATCCAACTCTTTAAGGCTGCAGACAACAAGACAGATGAGATTGCTCTGGGAAAATGCTCCAAACACACCCAGCTCTTTATATATGGCAGATGGCTCTAGAAACGTACACATAACTCTATTTAGGAATAATTTTTATTTGTTACCAATTACTAAATATGTTATTAAGTCACTCTGTTGCAGCCTGGTTTGTGGTTGTTAACCTGAGTGTGGTGAAGCCGGAATGGGAACATCTGTATTTATTGCAGTTTATGGGAAAAGAGAACTTCAGAATGTTTGAGATGGAAGAGACCTTAAATCTCATCCCATTCCACTCCTGCCATGGGCAGGGACACCTTCCACCATCCCAGGCTGCTCCAGGCCCTGTCCAGCCTGGCCTTGGATGCTGCCAGGGATCCAGGGGCAGCCACAGCTTCCCTGGTCATCAGTTCCATTTTTAAATGATTTTTTTTTCACCTTAATTCTGTCAAAATCCAAGTGGGAACACAGATGTGGTCTGGAGATATCAGACAAGACCAGTGAACGGCTGAAAGTAGATGTTTGGTGTTCTGTAACTTAAATATTCACCAGTAACTTGTAGCCGACCCCACTTTGTTCTCTTGACCAGGAATCTCAATTTTTTTTAAATATTTTCCCTGCTGGAATTTGTGTGTGGAAATGCTTCTCAGTTTCTGGTGCTGTGATGGTGGCAGTGACATCCTGTCCCCCTTGCAAGGAGCAGGCCCATGTGTGTGTGTATTTATTCCCAATAAATACAGCTCAATCCCTGCTGCTGGAATGTATGGGTTTTTGTTTTGAGGAAAAAAATCTTGGATGTAGATCAGTGTGTTTCAAACAAGTTATAAACAGGCGTGGCATCTTTTCAAGTAACTGGGGCAGAAATAATGATTCATAAACTTCAGTAAATACGGACTTAGATAATTTTAAATCTTTCAAGGACTGTTTGTGTCTTTGTGCATTTGGGGTATCTGTAAATGAATCCCTCACAATACAAAAAAAGTGACAGAAAGGTCTATATTCCATCTTCACACCTCCAAGTCCCTCTGTACCGCTGAAGTGAAAGAAAATTCCAGAGATAAATACTCAAGGAGCAGGCTGACAGCGATAATGAAGTTGTGGGCTATGACTGGAGAATAATGACATTTCTTGAAATGGCTTTGTGAAAGAGGAGGCAAAATGTGTCTGGTTGTTGACAGAAAGAACATAAGAGATGAGCTTGAGACCAGTAATTTTTTAATATGTACAGCATGGGTGTTTTATAACAAAATAGCATTATACTAAGTATTTAAATTAAATACAAAAAAATACATTATTAGATGAAAAAACCTCTATCTGATGCTTGAACGTTTCTAAATCTTTTCAAATCCTGATTCTCTTCTGTCATCTGTGATGTTTTATGAGGAGGAATTGTCCCCACAGAACAAAAGAGAGTAGAGGAAATGTATTATTTATAAAGGTTGCTCATTATAATGATTCTGGAGAGAAAACATTAACGCAGTGAGAGGTCCTGACTGCACTGGATTGGGGAAGGGGCACGTGGTAGGATGGCAGCTCTGAACTTTGAACAGCATCTCTTCCATTTTGTATTTGCAGTTGGGAACTCTGTGCCTTTTGGAAGGGTGTTTTTACACCCAGCCCTTGCTCCTGTAGCAAAGGTGTGCCCAGGTGAGGGACCTGCTGCAGAAAAACATTGTGAGAATACGGAGCCGTGGCCACAGCCCAGGGCCAGGGCACCGCCCCTGGGTGAGGTCACAGCCAGAGGGAAGGGATGGGACATCCAGAGGGACCTGGCTGGGCTGGAGAGGTGGGACCAGTGATCCTTGCGAAGTTCTGCAAGGCCCAGTGCTGCTCCTGCACCTGGGCGGGAGTCCCAGCACAAATCCAGGCGGGGTGGAGAAGGGATGGAGAACGGTCCTGGGGAGAGGAAACTGGGGATGTTGGTTGAGGAGAAGATGGACGTGTCCCACTGTGTTCTCTGGCACCCAGAACCCTCCAGTGCCCTGGGATGATCCCACAGCGCGGGCAGCAGGAAAGGGATTGGGATTCTGCCCCTCTGCCCCCCTCGGGTGAGCCCCCAGCTGCAGAGCTGCCCCTGCCCTGGGGTTCAACATCAGCAGGACCTGGAGCTGCTGCAGAGCCCAGAGGAGGCCACGGAGCTGCTCCAGGGCTGGAGCCCCTCTGGAGCCAGCTGGGAGAGCTGGGAATGTTCCCCTGGAGAGGAGAAGGCTCCAGGGAGAGCTCAGAGCCCCTTGCAGGGCCTGAAGGGCTCCAGGAGAGCTGGAGAGGGACTGGGGACAAGGGATGGAGGGACAGGACCCAGGGAATGGCTCCCACTGCCAGAGGGCAGGGCTGGGTGGGATATTGGGAAGGAATTCCTGACTGGGAGGGAGGTGAGGCCCTGGCACAGGGTGCCCAGAGCAGCTGGGGCTCTCTGGATCCCTGGCAGTGCCCAAGGCCAGGCTGGACACTGGGGCTTGGAACACCCTGGGACAGTGGGAGGTGTCCCTGCCCATGCCAGGGAGTGGCACTGGATGATCTTTCAGGTCCCTTCCCACCCAAACCATGCCATGATTTTAATTTGAGGAAATTGTGCCGTACACCAGCTGTGACACATCACTAACAGGTAGAAGCTTGGTATGACTAATTTAAAGGTTTGAGCTCTTTCATTTCCATATAATCAGCGAAGCAGACATTTAAATATGGCAGCTAAAATGTGTGTTAAGGCATTGGAAGACTGTCTGGTTTAGGGAGCAGTTGGAAAACTGCTTTTGAGAAAGTTTTTGTATTTTCAGGAAATTCACTTCTAGTTTGGCCCTTTGGGAGAGGTGTCATTTTCTTGTGTGCTTGTTTTTGTTTGTCATGCTTGCCAAGCTCTGCATCTCTAGTTCAATATTTTTATTAAAAACCAGGTTCAGAAGTGAATTTTACTTCGGCAGTCTGTGTTAACCTCTGAAGAATAGAACACTGGTATTTGCTGTGCAAACAGACCCCCAGAGAAGCCTCCAAATATGACCTCAAAGCTCCCTGACTTAAAAAAAAATCGACAAGAAAGGAAAGGAGATGTCTCTCCTGCAGTATTTTTACTGCATTCTCTATTAAAAGCATAGATGACATTAGATAAAAATTAGCTTAATGAGATCTGCATATCTTACCCCACAGTATTTTACCTCCCCGGAGCTGATAAGAGTTTTTCAAGAATAAGCACTGCATGGATCAAAGCCCCACAAATAAATAAGGGGTTTGTTTGGTGGTTTTTTTTTTTCCCTAACTCAGTGATTTGAGGTCTGAGCTTTCAATGGCCACAACAGGAACAAATTCCTGTGCTGGAGCGGCAGAGATCCCGAAAATGCCAGGGATGTGAGGGGTGCAGGGGTGTGAAATGCAGGTGTACAGCTTTGGGGAGGTCACTCCCTGGGGCCCATCTGGGGGGTTGGGTTCACGTGGGGAGGATCAGCTCCTGCCAGGAGTCACCTGGGAGGTTTGGAGGAATCTCTGGAGGCAGACAAGGGAAATCCTCCTCTGGAGCTGGTGCCTGTCTCAGGCTCCATCACTTGGCATCACCAGCAGACTCAACTGAAGGCCATGGATTCTTCTTAAAACAGTGGAAAAATTGAATTTTTTTGTTTTTGTTTTGGTTTTTTTTTGTGACAGCCTAGCAGAGCACTCCCCAGTGAAGGGATTTCTTGGAGTGTTCATCCCTCCTTAAAGATCTGCAGGATCTGAAACACTGGGCAGAGCTGTGAGGCCTGGTTGTGTTGAGCTGCTGAAACCCAGGTGCCAAACAGGAGTCTGATCCCAAAGGATGGGGACGAGGAGTCTTGGAGCAACCTGGGGTAGTGGGAGGTGTCCCTGCCCATGGCAGGGGGTACAAGGAGAGCTTTGAAGCCCCTTCCAACCCAAACTGTTCCATGATTCCATGGTTGGGTTTCGCAGCCTCGGAGCTGGAATGCTCAGACTGGGGATCCAAGCTCCAGTTATGGTGTTACCCATATCCAGCTCCTGAAATGTTAAAACAAACCAATAAATGAATTTACAGCTTTCAGACGCAGGGCCCATTTTCATGCTCTCAGAAGGTTGGCAGGACTTCACGTCTGAGTAAAACTCAGAGACACATTTGTAGAACACGACTGAGTGAACAGAAATAACATCATAATATTTATCCAACTTTTCCCTTGAGTTTTGTAATGCTTAGTCAGGCAAGTGTCTATTTGTTTTAACTTTATTGCTCCTTTGCCTGTCACTTAGGAAATCTGAAATGCCATCCCTTTTCCAAATCCGTGTTTTGAAAATAGCACAGTAAAAGAAAAGTGGGGGTTTGAAGGAGGAAGGTGAGATGTGGACTCTCTGAATTGGCAGATTAGTTGGCCGCAGTGGGGACAGGAGGTTTTGGTGTGTCAGGGAAAAGCAGTGCAGTCCAGAGGCAAAGAAGATGTCATTCTGTGAGTTGTGATGTGTTTGAGAGCTGAGAGGGGTGAGCACGGGATGTTCCTAATGATAATTTCCCTCTTTTGCTTCCCAGCTACACTTGGATTTCTACAGTCATTTAAATACGCTCATCTTCTAATTGCTGATGATTGACCCCGTTGTTGCATTAATTTCTCTTCTCCATCCCAGCACTGAAACAGGTACAAGCAGACAAACAAGAGCTGAACACGCTCGCATTGCCCAGGAAATGCATCTCTGGTGGAAAGTTTATTTTTCCATGTGACATCACTGCTCTTCAGGTGCCAGTAATTGTAAACATCCCTTGTTTTCAATTCTTTGTCCCCTTAATCTCATTAGGAGAATATCAGACATTAAATCTTTTAAGTAGCATTAGGGAGTGTGTTCATCCATAACATATGAGAATGCCAGTCAGTTCTTAGCACCCCCTGCTCCACAGGGTTTGCTGTTTTGCAGGTTCCTGTGCTGAAAAATGAGATTTGATTCCAGGAGGGCTTTGCTGGCAAAGGTTGTTGTGACTTGGAGGAAGGGAGTGCTGGGAGTGGGGTAAATCAGGGAGGAAAAGGAGACGGGATGGGGCAGAGCTGTCTGCCCCTGTGGCAGCTCAGCCTCTCCACGGAGCTTTTCCAGGCAGGTTTGAGGTTGGGATGGGAGTGATTGTCAGACACCTTGTTGTGCAAGGTCAGCCCTGCTAACAGAGCTTTCGTCTGATCCCTCCACCCAAACCGAACAGAACAGCTTGTTTTCCTGCAGGAAATCACTCACTCCTTCATCTTGTCAGCTTTTTTGCTAGTTGGAGAAAGAGATTTTTTTGTATTGCCCTTCATGCTTCTCTTTTTCCCTTTGCCTCCTCGTTTCCTTTTCACTCCCATCTATTTCCACACCCATTCGTACTCCTTCCCTAACCCAGCCTTGCAGAAAAAAATTAATGAATAACTTCTCAAATATGAGTCAAAAGTCTTATGCCCTTCATCTTTCCAGTCATTTCACAGCTTCATTTTGCAGCCGGTGGTTTTTTACCTTGGAAAGATTGTAGCTACTCAAGACAAATCTTTGTAACTTCATTAAAGCAGAGGCTTTTTTAGTTCTACCATATGTAATTTTAAAGCCTCTGTCTCTGAAAGTAACAAAAATACCCCTCTTAAAATAGAAGCCAAAACAGGTATAAAAATTCTGGATGTAATTCTCTCCCAGAGCCAGTGATGAGGACAGGAATCTGGTGATGGTGAGGTTGTGTGGAGCTTTCCTTAGCTAAATACAGAAAAATGTGTTCTTGCTGGTTAAAAAACATTAAGAAGAAATAAGAACTCTGATGAGTTCTGCAAATCTTCGGAAGAAAAACTGATTCCAGATAAGGCTCAGGGGTTTATCAGCCTCTTGTTCATAGACTGAGTTTGTTCTGCCCCATCAGAGCTCTCCCCAGTTAAAAAGGAAAGTTGATATAAGGTGGACTTTGACAAATATCACAATAGACCTTTGATCAAACCAAGACTGAGGCTAAAAACTTTATTCTCTGTCAAATTTCTAAGCGCCTTGATGTGAATTTTGTTTCACCCCCAAACCCACGGATTCTGTTTTCACAAAATCCACTGTATTTTCCTAGAAAACGTGCCCAAGGCAATTTGATAGCGTGGCCGTGTTGCACGAGAAGTTTCAGATGCGAGCTGCTGTCTGTAAAATCACTGCTGTCCAGAGCGTGGATGTGGACTGAAAAGCCAAAATTTTGTCTTGCAAAGCCACCTGGCTGCAGTTGATAGTCAAATCTATTGTTAACCCCTTTTCTGTAATGTAATTAAAACACTGCTGAATGATCTGTTTAGTGTGGCCTGGCTGCTCCCTGGGAGCGCAGCCCTTTGTGTCCCGTAATCCTGGCCTTTGTGCAGGGCTGCCCGTGGCCAGGGCCGTGAAACCTTGTTTAAAGATTTTAAGATCTTCTTAATCCCTTCCCTGATGAGACACCCATTGCTGAAAGCTGGGGGGAAAGGTCCATCTGTCTTGCAACATATGTGTTTACACTGTAAAATCAGTAAATACAGCAGAGAGCTGCCAGTGCCAAGAATTTCCTTTAGTCATAAACTGAGAGACATTGTTTGGTTATTGTTCCCGGAGTTTACACACACCCGGGGGATTGGGATTGCAAATCACCCAAGGCAGAGCTGAACGTGCACCCAGCTCCCCCAAACCTGGAAATGTTCCCACAGAAAGGCACTGGCAAACCCAGCACCGGGCTGGGGGTCTGGGTTCCACAGCAAGGCCATTATTCACCCCGGAATTTGCACGGGCGGACGGTGGAATATTGGATATTCCCACTTCTACTTTTACTCCTGTGATTTACAGACTGGAGAGAGTCACTGCAGAGTTTGGTGGGGAAGGAGGATCCCAGCCAGATTACTCTGAATTAGGTGTCAGTAAGGAGATGCTGTAGCTGTCCTGGGAATAAATCTGTTAAAAGCTGGAGAAACACAAGCACAGTGATGTAAGGAGGATGTGGAGCCTCTCCCAGGGCTGGGGCCCCTCTGGAGCCAGCCTGGGAGAGCTGGGAATGTTCACCTGGAGAGGGGAAGTCTCCAGGGAGAGCTCAGAGCTCCTTGAAGGGGCTCCAGGAGAGCTGGATTGGGATTGGGACGAGGCATGGAGGGACAGGACACAGGGAATGGCTCCCACTGCCAGAGGGCAGGGCTGGGTGGGATATTGGGAAGGAATTCCTGGCTGGGACAGCGGGGAGGGGCTGGGCTGGAATTCCCAGAGCAGCTGTGGCTGCCCCTGGATCCCTGGCAGTGCCCAAGGCCAGGCTGGAGCAGCCTGGGACAGTGGAAGGTGTCCCTGCCTGTGGCAGGGGTGGAATGGGATGAGCTGTAATGTCCCTTCCAACCCAAACCATTCTGGGATTCTGTGAATATCAAGAAGTATAAATTGAATTTTCTGGCACGTTGCATGGCTTTAGTTTTAATCTGCTTCTGGTACTGATAATCATTTTATCTTCTCATTAAATTTGTATTTCTGCTTAGAAAACTGCCAACAACCCCCTCCCCCCCACATCCCCAAACACATTTTTTATTGTTCCCTGTTACTGTTTCTCTAACTGCAGTGCCTGGGGAGTGAAGTTACAGAACATGGGCTGCTCTGCAGCGTTTTGTTCAGATTTTGAATTAGAAGTGTCCCCTAGATATGGCAATTCAGTTTTAAGAGATGATTTAAGTACGAAGCCACTAGAAAAGGGAAGCCCCTGGCAGCACTGGGATGAAATGAATCCACTTGGCAGGCAGGGGCTTAAGGAAAACATCATTTTTGAAATAGGTAACACCCAAAGGAAAATCTCCAAGTAGGATTTGGAAGAGGACAACTGAGGACCTTTTGCAGGAAGTAATTTCCACGTGTGAGGAGCAGCAGGAGAGGAAATGTAAAATATATATTTGAACAATGGGAAAGGCAGACAGAGTCTGGCTTATGGGCTGTGCTGAAGTGGAAATCAGTCTTGGAGACAGCAGGAGGGAGATCTGGGGACAGAGGGAGATGCTGAGTTTCTCTGAGGAAAATTTTAGTTCCATTTAGGAGGAATGTGTGGCCAGGACTTGGCTGTGGAAGTGAGGGGTGAGGATGGCCATGGGGGAGGAGGTGAGCAAAGCCCAGGGAACCAGGGGACTTTATGTAGGATATTTTATGTAGGGATTTTATGTAGAAAGAGCTCAGCATAGGCACAGTCCGGGTGTGAAATGTTTAAGGGTGATTAGTATTAATGATGCCATCCATTAGAAGTGTCGATACTGGCTGTGGCAGAGAGTGCAGAGCCTGTGGAGTACCTGAAGTTTGTTCCTCTCTGTTCCCAAGGAGATCCGGGGGAGAGAGGCTGAATTCTGGGATTGGTGAGCTGGGAAATAAATCAACCCGTGGGTCATTAATACACCAACTTCTGTGTGAGGACACATCAGGCAGACCAGCGCTGTGGAGAGGGGGCAGAGGGGTCCGCAGACCACTTGCCCTGATTGCCAGGAATCCCTGCAAAGCCCAGGAATTGTTCAGGGAATAATGCCTGCGGTAACGATGCAGTAATTGCAGCCTGGAGAGCAGAATAGGTTGAATCAGGTGAGAAACGCCAGTAAAGGATCTGATTCGTGAGGAGTCAGGTGAGTGCCCGCAGATGGGGTTGGAGATAGGACTGAGATCACATTTCCATATTCCCCGGGTGAAACGGGGAGCCGGGGAGGCTCCCACTGCCGAGTCCACAGGGTCCCTGCTGTGGGCATGGGGAGGAGAAACCTGATCCTTGCCAGAAGCACTGGATATCTGTTCTCCAGCACTGGCACACGTGCTCTTCTATCCACCCCTCAGTTTTGACAAACTGCTTGATGGTTGCTTGGAAGATTGTTCCTAAAACTTAGAAAATTACCTGCTTTTACTCTCAGGAATTCCTGATTAGAGCTGCTTGTAATTCCTCAGAATTATATCCTGTATTACACGAAACTGGGGATCTCATCCAGCGTTCTGAGGTGATTTCTGTTGCCTTAAAAATATTAAGGGGAACAATGCTTGCAAGCCATTTTGAAGGAGCAGCAGTGTAAAAATAGCAGAGGGAAGCTGGAAAAGCAGAGGTGGGGATGCTCATTTTGGAGTGGGCTGGGCCAGGATTCTTGTGAGACAAGATTTTCTTGGTTTGCAATTGATTATCCTGGGAGATTACCAGCAATTGAAGGAGCTGATGCTGCACGTCAGCTCCTGACTGCAGAAATGCTGCCTGGGCAGGCAGGGAAAACATTCCCAGTCTGGGGGGTTCTGGGAACAGGCACCTGGAAAAACGGGGATAAAGAAAGTCCTGTGGGGCTTTCCAAACAGAGGAAGAAAATATCAGTCAGATAATATCTGTTACTCTTGAAAAACAGAGCAAAACATCTGACCAATTCTAAGAAATGTTTTGTTTTCTGTATTTAATGTGAATTTCTTAGGTTGTTATTCTTTTTCCCATTCTTCTCATCAGTTAGAGCTGTGGGAATTACCTGGATAACTCCAGCCCTGGTGCCATGATTCATTTTTTCAGTAGATATATAAATTGCTGTGCCAAAGCATGAAAATTTGCTCCATAGCAAAGTGCAGGAGAGAGCAGCAACAGGTTGATCAAACCCCTCTGCAAAATTAAATCTGATTTAGATGAAGATGAGGAAGAAGCTGGTTCTCGGAAAAAAATGATGTGTAGTGATCAGAGAAAAGCAACTTTGGGGGTTTTGAAGGATTCCTGGTTTCCAGGACACGTGTGGACATCTGGAATGGGAGAAGGGAAGGCAAATAAAGCCAGCAAGGAGCAACTCCTTGTTATCTTTCAAGGCAGAAAGATGAGAACATCTGAGCCAGTGGGTAGCAAAGAATGTCAGTTATGTTCTAATCTAGACTGGTGAATAAAAAGATAATCATCAGTAAATTAGAAGAGGTGTTGAAAGCTCAGTTAATTATAGGAAATGAAGAAATTAGAGTGCTGAGTCTGACTGTTTCTGATTCACTTGTTAATTTAAAAAAAAAAAAAAAGAACGGTGGGTTTTTTTGTCACCTGTACTTTTGGCTCAGGTATGTAGTGATAGAACAGGATTTTTTTTATTTGATTTAATTTTTAATAGCTCCTCAGATTCGGGTTTTGTCTTTGGCTGAGCACTATCTGGAGGAGATTGTGGGTTTAATGCATCTCTCTAAGGTCAGGAATTGTTTTCTATTGCACAGAGCCCGAGTTCCTGCTGACCATGAAGTGGAACACAAGAACTCTGTTGCCTCTTGAATCAGAGTTGTTTGTCCCAATGATTTTAAGAAAAAAAATTTAAAATTGTAGCTTGAGAATCTCCATATCTTATTTTTAACTCAGGATTAAATTCAGTATGTGAGAGGGAGAAGTATTTTGACCAGAGGAGAATTAAGAAATGTTTTAGCCAAGTTTTTGTGTCATATGAGGCATAATTTATTTTTGCATTAACTTCAGGAATTTTCTATTTTTAGTCTTTTTTACTCTTTCTTTGAGTACTTGCCCAGCAAACAGATGCATTTAAATGGTCCATAAGGTCCCTTTCAGAGCTGAAAGAGGTCCCAGAGTTACCAATACCTACCACACGTCTGATTTTTCATGTTTGTTCTTGGAAGCAGCTTCTTTACGTGAAATTAATGAAAAGCTCTTGATTTTCCAGACTTGGTTATGCAATAATTCTGAGTAAACCCAAATCTTCCTTGCACTGCCTCTTGCAGTTTGGAAATCACTTATGAAACCACAGTGGAATTATTGGACAAGTTACAGAGAATGGAGTATTGACTGTTGGCAGAGGAATTGGGCGAAACAGAAATCCAGTGCTCCTCTGGGACTGGAAAATCAGCGGGAAAGCTTCCCGGGAACTTGGAAAGTGATTTCCTTATATTTTTAAGGAACCTTTGCATATGTACAACATTTCCTGAATTTACAGAGAGGTTCTTTAAATAGCAACAGCAACAAATATGATGCCTAAATAAATAATCCCAGATGGTCCAGATATTAAACTGCAATTATATTGGAAAGGGCAGCATTTCAACATCTCAGGGCCTCTCTGCAAGTTTATGTATAGAATTATCAAACTCTTGTCCTTTAATCCCTTTTTCCCTTCATGTGCTCCACGGCAGAGGTTGGAATGAGCTGTGCCTTAAGATCCCTTCCAATCCAAATTACTCAAGAATTCTCTGGTTCTGTGAATCTGGGAAGAAAATATTCAAGAGCAAAGTGATTTTTTCAGTGTTCTGTCGAGTAAATCAAAAGATATCTATAAAAATTTGACAGGATAAATTCTTTATAATCCTTTGATAAACAGTTTCCAGGTCCAAATTCTATTTTAGCCGGAGCAGCAATTGCAAAAGGTGATATTTCCATGGAAGAAGGGGAAGAGGAGAAGAAACATCCCCAGTCTTTTGTGTCAAATGGGAGTTTGATCCTCCTCAGTTCCCCCTTCCATGTATTTTTTCATTTGGGATGGTATTTTGGTCAGCCCAAGACAAGAAGAAAATGTTCATTTTCCTGACTTTTTGCCCTCTGTGAAAGGTTTTCCTCAGCCCAGGTAAAGGGGGTTAAGCAGGTTGAGATCCTCCAGCAGCTCTGTTTTTCTGGGAAAAGCTGGGAATGTGCCCACATCAGCCCTTCAGCCATGGGGCAGAGCTTCCCCACCCTGGGCTGGGCCTTTAGCTCCAACCAGCAGCAAAAGCGTGGAATTAGGACATGGGAATGACTTCAGTGGATCAAAATCCACCAGAGTTAGGCTGGAGCTCCTCGTGGTGTGGGGACAGGGAAGGGGAAAACTCCAGTGAGCGGGGATCCAGTGCCCAAATCCAGTGCTGCTGATCAATGCCCAGATCCAGTGCCCAGATCCAGTGCTGCTGATCAATGCCCAGATCCAGTGCTCAGATCCAGTGGTGCTGATCAATGCCCAGATCCAGTGCCCAGATCCAGTGGTGCTGATCAATGCCCAGATCCAGTGGTGCTGATCAATACCCTGATCCAGTGCCCAGATCAGTGCTGCTGATCAATGCCCAGGTCCAGTGCTGCTGATCAATGCCCAGATCCAATTCTGCTGATCAATACCTGGCTTGTGCTATTGCCTTTTCCCCACCTGGAAATGCAGTGGGAGATAATTCTAGTAAGGAGCTCATGGAAAAGGGAATTTTTTTGACGGCCTCCAGGGGCAGGTATGGAAAACTGGCTGTGAAAGCCCCTGGAAACCATCAAAAAAAAATTCCCTTTTCCATGAACTCCTTACTAAACGATCTCCAGTTAGAGAGATAACTAATTAGTTAATTTAACTAGTCATTAGTTTATTAGTTAGTTAAGTTAATTAATTAATAATTTAACTGGAGTTAGCTTCCCACAGGAAATGTCCTTCAGTTTGCACAGGGACATTTGCTTGTGGTGTAATGCCACGCTGGAGTGTGGCTGGATGTGACAGAAATAAAGGGTATTTTCTGAGGGCCTAAGATTAATTATAAATAATAACAAACAAATATAATAATGTTATATTATCATATATAGTTATATGTGTATATAAACATATATAAATAATATTAATAGTATTAATTTAATAATATATTAATGATATACCATTATTAATATATTATATAAAATCACATAA
>WAAG01070080.1:211317-260435 GCA_013390105.1 Tichodroma muraria | reverse complement strand
TCCCTCCTCCTTAGCTTCGTCTAGGAATCGTGGAACCGCTTTAATTGCCGCGGGGCCATTGCTGCGGGTTTTAGCTCAGGTTAATAAAGCAGAAATTGAACAGATGCATTAAAATGTCTGGGAGAGCGGCTGAGCCTCCTGGCGTTGACCCCGCTGCACTCAGGGGCTCCGAGTCAGACTCCCGACGCCGCGAGGCGCGGGGAGCAGCGTGGAAATGCCTTTGGGCCTGGCTTGTAACCCAGCCTCACAAGCTCTGGGCCTTCTGGTGCTCCAGGAGTTATTTCAGGCGTGGCTTCAGCACTAATTTTTTTTTTTTTTAAAAAAAGGGGCTTTTCTAGTTGGAGGTGGTTTAAATTTATTTCCCCCCGCAGCTTTGTTTGTTGGTGGTTAAAATCTCCCCGTATCAATCGTTCGTAGCTGTTCACTTACAGCAGTCAATAAAAATGGATCAGAGATGGGGAAGGCAGCATCCCTGGAATAATTCATCTTGTTTCTTTCTCCAGAGGCTCTGGATTTTGGCCTCCGTCCCGGAGCGTGTCCCTGCTGTAGGAGGGGCTGGGTTCGTTGTGCAGAGGGAATGTGATAAAAGTAATGCCAAGAAACTTCTGATCCATTCGTGGAGCCACAGGCACGTCTGGGCTGGAAGGGACCTTAAAGCTCATCCCATTCCACACGTGCCATGCCCAGGGACATCTTCCACTGTCCCAGGTTGCTCCAACCTGGCCTTGTTGGCTTTCCATTATCCTTGGTTCCTCCAACCTGGACACTTCCAGGGATTTGGGGGCAGCCACAGCTTCTCCGGGAGTTCCATTCCAGCCCCTCACCTCCCTCGCTGCCAAAAATTCCTTCCCAATATCCAATCTAAACTTCCTCTCGGTATGAATCCATCCCCCCTTGTCCTGTCACAAGCTGCCCATGTAAAAAGTGCTTTTCCATCTCCTTTTAAATCCCCTTCAAGTACTGAAAAGCCAAATTTGAATAAATGTGATGCTTGCACATTTGGTTTGTGACAAATTTCAAACCGAAAGTGTGAACTGCCTTTCATCCGAAGGCTTTTTGCTTGGATAACTGGGCTTCATTGGAATTGTAGCTCTGACTGTAGAATTTGCTTCTTCCTGAGGAAGTTTTCCTCCTTGAACTCCTGAGTTTCTACTCTGCTCTGAGGGCTGGGTGTGCCTTGCTCAGCTGGGCCTGTGCATGGACCATTAGTTTGGCATTAAAGGCACCTCAAATCAGTGGGAATTTGTTCCAGGCACTGCCAGCACTGCCAAATATATTTTAAAAATAAAAATGATATTTTAAATATTTAAAAAATAAAAATATAAACATGAAACTTGAACACTCCCCATCGCCTTGAATCCTGCTTGGACATGCTGTGGATTGTCCAGATCTCCGTGACTCCAGTGCAACAAGTCACATGTTTGTAATTAATTCATGGTTGGAATCAAGATGTAGATGGGGCTGCAGAGAGAATCAGTGATTGCTGCAAGAGTCATTTCCTTGTGCCAGGCAAATGAGCTGCCCTGAATTTTAAGCTCTCCTAATTAAAATTACATGTTCACATGTGTATTTATGTGTGGAAAAAAGTAAGTTAAGAAACCTCCAGGAAACAAAAGCTCGTGGCTTTTTCGTATCAGTTTTCAAGAAGGGAAACGAAAAGAATAATAGTGAGACATGATGGAATAAAACTTCAATCTGGATTTGAAATGGTTTCAAAAATCACCCAAAAAATTCAATTCAGAGGGATATCACTGCTGAAGAGAATCCAAGCAATCACTAAATATTTACCTCGTTGCCAGCCTGACATTCTAAACACTCACCAGGACAACAGCGGAGCCAAAGTGGAGCTTCTGTGTTATTATTTTAGTCTGAGACATAGCAAGTAAATAAGAAGAAAAAGCTTAAAATCTTTGCTTGTTTCTGGCACTGTTTCCCCCAGAAAAAGCACGGAACAGAACAGACTTCTGTTTTTATAACATGGCTATCAGTAATAGGCTAAAAATATGTCTTGTGATTGAAGTGTTAAGTGCTGAATTGATTATTTCTATTAGCATTCACAGCTATTGGGAGTGGATTTATTAAAAGCTCCCTTGCAGCAGCAATCCGGAAACATTTATAAGGATGTGCACTTTTAATGGAATAGCTGAGTTTCACTCCGGGCGAGTGGGAGGGATTATGGAATGTCAGTGATTATCTGCAGTTGGAAAAACTGGGAAATCCGAAGCATATGTGCTGTACATGTGCAATATGGAGTGAGAGGTCATCGGGGAGGGAGGCAAACTGGAAGAGAGGAGGTTTAGATGGGACATTGGGAAGGAATTCCTGGCTGGGAGAGCGGGAAGGCCCTGGAATGGAACTCCCAGGGAAGCTGGGGCAGCCCCTGTGTCCCTGGAAGTGTCCAAGGCCAGGCTGGATGGGGCTTGGAGCAGCCTGGGATAGTGGAGGGTGTCCTGTTGGAGTCCTGGATGCAGAGAATTTCGGGTTTTCTGTGCTGACAGAACGGTGATCCACAAAGATATTCTGCATTTGACCTGAGGCCCTGGGAAAGGCTTCCAAACGGGAATGACAGCACTGAGCCTGTGCGTGTGCAGTTGAATGGAAGCGTGTTATATCTCAGGGTGAGAAATTCAGAATTTAAGGTGATTGGTTAAGTAATATATACGTAACAAGAGGGGGGGTTTAGGGCCTGGTCTTCTTCTTCTCCTTTTCCTTCACAAGTTGGGGTGATTTTGTGTGATTGGTTTGAAAAGTCCATAGTGCAGGACATGGGGGGCTGGTTTTTGGGTTAAAAGTTAAAATAAATTTGTTGGCATCTCATAGTTGGGTAGTTTAGGCTTAAAAGACCTTGAAGACTTTGCTCTGGGCTCCATTTTCACCTTGTTAACTTAGCATGCAGGAGCTCTCACGGTCAGCCAGGCTGTAGCTGAGATAAGAAAGAATAAACAAACTGAAGTCTGAACAAGAATTCTGCCTCTCCTGGTTTTAATCCTGACCCCTGAGAAGAAGAACCAGATAAAACAAAGGGGTTCTCCACGGTGTCCCTGCCCGTGGCAGGAGGTGGGAGAATAAAACCTTCAAGGCACTTTCCAACGCAAAGCATTCCACAATTCCCTGGTTCTCTGAGTGTGTCCCTGTGAGCAGCACTCTCTCCTGGCATGGCACGTGTGTAGCTCCGTGGGGCACTATCCTGGTGATTCTTTCTGGGGTGTGTCACCGTGGCATTTCTGCATCTCCCCACATCCCAGTGCAGCGTGGGACATCTGATCTGAAAGCCCTGAGATGGTATCAGCTCGTCTCCCAGACTTATTGATGGCTCCAGGTCTGGAATGCTGACTCTGCTCCCTCTGTCTTGATCAGAACCAGTCCCAAAGTTGATTAACAGCTCTCGGTAATTAGCACAGGAGAGGCAGAAAGTGAGCAGGAAATCGTACAGATTAAAAGAAAAGCAGGAAATAACAAAATGAGGACACTCAGCTTGTGGACAAGTGTTTATTAATTAAAAATATTAAAAGAAAAAATAGCCCAATGCAAATGGAATCTGCCTGTGAAAGAGAACCTTTAAAGAAGATATTAGGGGGAAAAAATATGTGCAGAAAGTTTGTGTGAAGCCAAGGTTACATGTTCTGGGAGCACTGTTAATTATCTTGAAATTATGGACAGACCCTGCAGATGAAATTTAGAAATAGTGATGAACTTAAACATAAATGTGGGGGTTAAAAAAGCCCACCAATACTACATTGACTGTAGCTACTGAAGGGAACGACTTAAGATCCCAAAATCCCAGACTGGTTTGGGCTGGAAGGGACCTTAAAGCCCACCCCATTCCACCCCTGCCCTGGGCAGGGACACCTCCCACTGTCCCAGGGGGCTCCAAGCCCCATCCATCCTGGCCTGGGACACTGCCAGGGATGGAGCATCCCCCCCTTTCCACGGTGGAGGAGAATTTTCCGCATGGGGCTTGCGGGCTGTTGGTGATTTCTGACCCTCATTTTAGAAGAGTCTGAGCATCGCCCAGTGAGATCCTGACTTCCCAGTTAGCACAGGAGTCTCCTGGCTGTGCCCCCGGAGCTGTCTGGGGCTGCTCTGATACCATCAGGAAGCACTGGAACTCGGCTCGAGGTGCCTGCGCCTTTCATCTCTGCCTGGGTGATGGCAGAGGGCTGAGCACGGGGGCGGGAGGAGGAAGTTGTCCCTTCGGTTTGGTCAGCAGGATTCCCTTGGGGCGCGTGGAAAAAGCAGCTCCCTGTGGCAGAGGAAGTGGGGGAGAGCCCAGCACTGCTGTGTGGGTCCAGCACAGAGCAATCCCTGCCTGGGGACAGCAGGAAAGGACAAAAGGACCGTGCAAAATCTGCAAAACCGGCAGCAGCCACTAATGTGGGAGGCAGAGATTCCATGTGTTCCTCAGTTAATCAAATGGATCGTCCCATGACTTTGGGTTTGGAGAATTGTGGTTTCTTATTTCTCTTCTTGGGAGGCTTTTCTGAGCCCATCACACCTCTCAGCCTGAGCTTCCATATGCAAAGTCTAAAACGATCTTTTGGGGCACTTTGGGGAGGGATAGAATCATGGAAAAATGGAATCCCAGAGTCCTGGAATGGTTTGGGTTGGAAGGGACCTTAAAGATCATCCAGTTCCACCTCCTGGCATGGGCAGGGACACCTCCCACTGTCCCAGGCTGCTCCAAGCCCCATGCAGCCTGGCCTGGGACACTGCCAGGGATGGGAATTGCAGAAAACTCTGCACTGGGATGAGCCAGGTAAGGACAGACATTTGCTTTTAGATTCAGGTAATTTACACAAAATTAAAAATTACCCTCCTCCACTTTCTAAGAATGTTGTACGCAGAAAATTTGAGTTCAACATACACAAGATTTTTTTCCATTCCTGACCCATAAATACTCTACTTTTGCATTTGTGAATTCTTTCTTTTCCAGCTGTAGCATTCCCACCTGGGAGAATGCACTCTGGAAGTGGCACATGGAGCAGTGGTAAGAGGAGATGCATTTTGTGCCTTTCCTCACTGTAGTTTCCATAATTTCCAGTAGGAGAACAGGATATTTTAAACTGATACAAATATTAAATCCTTAGAAGAAGAAGAAGCTAAACAGTCACCAGAATTTGTGTAGTAGTTTTAAACGTGTCCTTTCTTTTTTTTTTGTTTGTTTGGTTTGGTTTTTAACTCCTCTAAAGCATTGGGATGTTCCATCCAGCCCACCAGCTCCTGGGAATCATTCCCTGATATTTTTCTCCTTCTTTAGCTGGTGAGGGAGCTGAGGACTGTGGATTTATCCCTGGAATGAGGCATCCTAAAACATGTGTTCATCTCAGCAGCCCCACATCACCACATTTAAATCTCTGTGTTAAATCTCAAAGTATTGAAAGCCTGTTGGGAAAAGGAACCCTGCTAGTGTCCTAATGCCCGGATTTGGAAATCTGAATCCTAAATTTTGCATTCTGAATTTTAAATTCTAAATTCTGCTGAATTTTCCAGCTAAGGGCACTCATCAAACTGAATTTTAGGCAGAGCTTCCAGTCCTTCCAATAATTAAAACAATCTCTTAATAACTTTTCCATGATAAATGACCAGATTCTGGTGGCAGCAAAGCAAAGAAGGGCTGGTGTGCCCTGAAATCTGCCTTCTTTTAGTGCAAAGCTGATGGTGAATTTTGGTTGTGGGACCTCTGCTGCTCCTTTCTTTTGCTGGAAAATCCCGTGTAGTGTTTAAGCTCCCTAAGCACCCCATGGGGATATAATCAGGGAGAAAAGAGGCTTGGGACAGAGCCAAGAGGGTTTGCCTGGCTCTGTGTCCCACCCCCACGCTCCATTCTCTGGGAATTCAGCTCCAGGGAAATCCTGCATCCTCCTCTGGCCTTTATGGATCTCCATCCAGAGTGATGCAGGAGAAAAAATCGGAGAAAAAACAAGAATTAGTTCTTTAAAACTATGCAAGTTAGGTTAAAAAAAAAAAAAATAAAAAGAGGGCCTTTCTGGCAGAGCTGATACTTTTAATGAGGTTTACTGATAGTTTTATTCAAATGTGACCTTTGCAGGAATCAAAGTCTAGCAAAAAAAAAAAAAAAAAGTCCTAAATGCCACTTTATTATAGTGACACACACTGGTGTCGCTGTATTTTAGGGTCTGTCAGCATTTCCATTATAAACTTCCAGAATTTTTAATTTAACTCTGCTATAAAATCTGGATCTGAAACACTCCCTGTGTATAGGAGCATGTTTTATTTTTAAAAAAATAGATGTCTGTCACTGTTCCTACCCCACTTAAACATTTATTGAAAAAGGATTTCTGGTCCAGTAATTCTTTGCCAGGAGAAATTGCTGATTCTACCTGGACAAAAAGTTTTGGGAAGAGTCCTGACCCCTGTAAAATTCAGTTAAAATGAATTTGGAGTCAGTTTTCCTCTTTTCTCGTGAGAAGTAAAAATGCTGTAAGGCTTCTTCCCAGAATTCTTTGTCTCCCTTTTGTTTGAGGCACCACTTGGAAGGAAGGGAAATCTTACAGGGTTTCATTATTGTCACAAACCTTTGGATGTGGGGTGTGAAAATCTATTTATTGCAGTCCCTGACAATCTCAGGGTGACACTGCATTAAGCACATTTAGGACCTTTTTGGGTTTTCTCTGTGAAGGTTGAGCAAGAAATTCCTTAAAAAATCACTATTTGCCATCTTTAGCTTTCTGCTGCTCAGGATTTTACCATCAATAGGTTGTAGTTGGAATTGATTATTCCAAGTTTTTTTCATAGATTTTCTTATCTTGTTTGATGGTTTGTGAAAAAATTTCTGTTCTCCATCTTTATCGTAGCTTGTATGCATAGAATACAATCACAGTTAACGGATGTTATGTCCCATTCCCAGTTTCTGTTACTTCCTTTAAATTTTAATTTCACTTAAGGTCTCTGGACTAATTTCTGAATCTCATTTCTAAGAAGGGACATCAATGTAGGTATTGTAATTTGCTTTTCATATTGCTTTGTCCTCTCTGTTTGAAAATAAGCAGCCAGTGTTTTGCATGCCTGGTTTACCTACCCTATGAAGAGTTTTCTAGCCACGATCAACTTAAAAAAATCCCAAATCAGTATTAGTTCACAGCAGACACTGCCACAAAGCCCAGTTTCAAACTGTACTGGTATGTTTTCCAAAAAATCCTGAAATAAATCCTTCTGGAAAGACAGGGAGACATCCCAGAGCCATTGTTACATCCTTCCCTTTACATTTCCTAAAATAAACCAGACTCATTTTCTCTCCGCTTCTGTTTTTCATGAATAAAGTTTCGGAATTAGTGATTTATTAGCAAAAAGGGTCTGAAAGCCATGAAGAGATTCTTCTGTGTGGCTGTATCATTTACTTTGAAATGTTAAGTATATCTATATATAGTCAGCAGGTGGATTTTAATGTCTGTGGATATATATATGTATTTTCCCCCAAATTAGTTTTCCAGCAGCATGTGCTGATTAGAGAAATGACAAGAAAATCTGATGATGACTGAAGAAAGTTTTTCTATAAAGAGATCATTTCAAGGGCAAGAGCAACTTCTGATGGCTCTCATCCTGGAGCACAGGGAATTGAGCAGGGAATAATCTCAGCATGGAATTCTGCCTTGTGTTTATCACATTTTGATGGTTGATATAGGTAGCTAATCCCACTCTGATAAGTCACTTCTTAGCCTGTGTTTCTCTTTCAAAACGTGGATGTGGCTCTAATTAATGCTAATTGGATTTATGGAGGAAAATACCCTGCAAGACTCTCGGCCTAGGTTGGTGTAAGAGCTGTGTGTTGTGGAATGTGATCACTGCAGAAGCATTGCCAAAAAAATTCCCCCCCCAAACCTCCCTGACTTTCCCATTTTCCTCGTTATTTGTAGCAAAAGCAGTTGTTTGTAAACCAAGCTTCTAATAAACAGAGCGTGGGGCCTGCTCTGTGGAACTGTGGGAGAAAATACATTGAAATATAAATATCAAAAGAAGGAATGAGGTTGTTAAGTGTGCAGTGGGGCTGAGTGCAGGTACAAAAAGGACATTAAAGGCCAGAGTAAAGAGAATTCCATGGGGAGCTGAACCTTTGAGTAGCCGCTGATGTGTGCAAGGGGCTGTGAGTAGGAGCTGCCACCTGCTTGGGGTGGGAGCTGGAGATGCAAGAGGAAAATAAAAGCCTCTATATTTATATGGCTTGTAGCTCCTGACAGTTTATTGCCATCCTTATTCTACTATTTCAATGTGCAGTGGAGAAATTTGTGTCTCTTGCTTCTCACAGAACACTGACTTTGTTGGTCGCCGTCTTTATGGAAGAGCGGGGGGGACTTTACAGCAATTAAAAGGTGTTTGTGAGCAGCCTGGAGCTGGATTCTCAGCACAGTCAGCAAGAAAAAGCCTCCCAGTCTGTTCTGCAGCACTAAAATACAGATTATCCAAGCCGGGGTCGCGGGCAGCAGTGGGAGATGCGTGCAGGCTCGGGGGCGCGGGGCTGTGCGAGCAGATCTGCGCGACCGAAATCCCGGCACGTTCCGCGCGCGGCGACTTCCCCGGTGCAGCCGCGCTTGTCTAGGCTCTCCCACCTTCCCAACGACAAGAAAGCAAAACCCAAATATGTGACAAACCCCGGGAGTATTTATAGCTGCTATTGACTGTTGTTGTGGGGGATGGAGATGCATCTCCTCTCCCAACAAGTTCCATATGCTGCACGGATCCGTAGGTGGCGTTCCCGCGCGTTCAGGGATCTGTCTATTAACTCATTGGGACAGCAAATGATTTGCTCGTTCTGTTTATTTACCCAAAGCCGAGCTAAACTTGGCTAATGGTGTCATGGGCATTTAAAAATATCCTTTTGCCTCATTAGACAGCCAGGCTGGGGAAGAGTTGCTCAGAAATGTTGCGTGGTGCCTTGGAGGTTTTCAGGGCCTGGCTGGTTTTAACTCTGAGGAAGATGGGCTGGGTTTTGGAGAGGAAGATTGGGCTGGAATTCTCCTCCCAGCTTGGATTGTCCCCTGATCCTGATGCTGGGGAGATGCCAAGACCTCCTGTGCGTTGCGGGTGCAATGTTAGGTAGTTTGTTAATCCCTAATTCTCCTGTTCCTCCACTCCTTCCCTTATTCCCCGTCCCTGTCTGCAGTAAAATTCTCAGTGAGATCAGACTTCACCTCCTGCCTCCTCTCAGAATTAGCTCCAATTAGAGCTTATTCATCCAGCATTAACGAGGAGGTCAGTGCATCCCACAGATTTCCTCCAGGATGTGTAACAGGAATATCCACCAGACATCCCAAAGCCACATCCCAAGCCAAGGCCAGGTCCTGCCCTTAGGACCATCTCAAATGTCCTGGAATCGTCTCCCTCATCCCAGCAACGCTTTGACATTCCCATTCCTTTTCTCTCTCTCTCTGTGTACCTTTGCTGGGTGCTTCCAGAGCCTTGGCAACTCACTGGAAATGCTTTTGTTCCTCTCCTCTCCCAGGAAGTTCCCTCATTTTCAGTTGGGAAGTTTCCCATTTTTTTCCTGCTTTCCTGGGCCAAACACTGTGGTTGTTACCACCATGGGAGTTGGGCTTAAAATTATATTTCAACACTTGACCGGACATATACTGGCATGAGAAAAATCCTTAGATGTGGAAATCACACATGATCTTGGGAAAAACTGATTTTCTGTCTATCAATGGTCTTTTTTTGAAGTATAATCATGGCAAAAATGAATAAAACAGATTAAATATTGCCTAAGTCACCCTTAGAATCCAGGCAGTAAAATCACCACAGATCATTGTGGAATGTAGAAAAAATAGAAAAATCCAATATTTTGGACCAACTGGGTTTGAAATAGTTGGGGTTCCATCAAGAATAGAAGAGATAAATGTTGATCTAAATCCCAAGTGGTGGCTGTAGAATTAGAATGATTTTGTCTTTACCCTGACTTAGAGGGAAACTGAGTGCCCAGTGGGTTAAGTTTTAAATTGGAGTTTTATCTTTGAGATTAATTTTACAAAATAATCCCAATTTATGAAGGCAAAGGCACAGCCAGTGGATGTGAAAACTCTGTGAGGGATCCCTGGAGGTGTCCAAGGAATTCCTGGATGTGGCACTCCGTACTCTGGGCTGGCGACAAGGTGGGGATTTGGCACAGCTGGGACTGGATGATCTTGGAGGTCTTTTCCAACCTCAGTCATTCCATGATTCTCCAGTATCGTTGTGTTTTGAAAAATCCTGCTGAAATATCAACAAGAAATAGGATGGGGGTTTAAAACCCTACTGCTTGTTATGAAATATGTCACTGCATTTTGTTTTTTTTCTTTTTTTTTTTGGGGGTGGTTATTTTCCTCACAGTTATAGTGGGAGCAAAAATAGGCACATCCTTCAATAATCTGGAATCCATGGATGCTTTTGGTTCTGGTGTCGTGAATACAATATAAATGGAACTCGTTTTCTTTTTTTAGGGAGATACAGCTGCAGTTGCTTTTAGATATTCCAAGGCAGTAACCTCTGTAAATGACATTTAAGGAATACATCTAAAAATGCCTACTGGAGCCTTGTATACCAGGGGCGAATTTCAGATGTCAGCTAAGGGAGGAAAATGCTGGATATGGAGCAACTGGAAACTTGCAGTGAGAAACTGGGGTTTCAAGTTGAACATCTGAGGGCAGCTGCTCTTGGATTGTACCAGATACAAAGATTTATCGGCCACCACGATGAAAAGGTCTTGTATTAATTGTAGCACAACAGAATGCTTTTTTTACCCTAAAAAATATGCCCCTTCTTTTTGAGGAACAACAATCCCAGCTTTGAAACATTCTGATTTTTTCTGAGGGTTTTGGTGGCACCAGCAGAGCCCAGGCTGCTTTTGTTCTGCTTATCCGGTAAGTGGAGATGCTTCCAACCTGGAAATTGGAGCTGGACCTCTGAAGATCCTTTCCAAGCCAAACCATTCCATGATTCCATGGGATTTTGGATCTCATTCAGGCAGAGGGTGCTGAGCTGTGGGAGCCAGAAGGGTTCGTTCCTGCCTCTGGAAAGTGCAGGAATATCTTTGAGCTCTTCTAGCCCTGGTTACAAGGGAGGAGCTTTGCAGAGCTGCTTCACTGGCTCAGTGGTAGCTGGGAAACTCCCTCATCCTGAGGTTATTCCTTGTGAATCCCGTTCTGCTGGCTCTGGTGGTGCCTCTTCCTGTGGCTGTGACAGCCCTGGCATTGGAGAACTGGCTCCACAATTTCCATGTCTTTGTTCTGCAAAACAGGAATAGATAATGGGGGAGATATGGAGACCTACATGCTCGAGTATAGAAAGGAGCAAATTAATGGGAAAAATGAATTAGGAGTATTTTTATTTGCATAATTCCCATTAAGAAAACATTCTTTTATCCCAAGGAAATGGAGCCTGAGCTAGATTTTGGACGGGGGATATTGAAAGAACTCTGGGTTTTTTTTGTTTTTTTCTCCCTGCAGTCTGACAGGAAGCAGCAAGTGATTACAGAGCAGAAAACTGCTCCACCAAACACATTCCAGCCATTCCTTCACCCACCATGGAGCTGAGGGAAGGCACTGGAAGGGAAAGTGCCAGGGAAGTTGACATCACCCCGTGGAAAGTAAACAAATGCACACAGGGCACCATGAAACCTGCGGTGGTGTGGTCGTGTAAAGCCTGGGATGTTTATTCGCAGATCCTAAATGAGCCTCTGGAGCAGGCTCCAGGCCTAGAAGGGCTGCAGAGGCTGGATCCAGGATGGGAGAGCAGATTCCTTGCTCTGTGTGCAAACACTGTTCTGCCCTTGGACAGAGGCAGGGAGGCAGAGGGGGCTGCAGTGTGATCTGGGATAAACCAGCGCCTTTCCTGCTTGGATTGCTTCCTGTGGAGGAGGATGGGATCCTGCAGGGGTCCTACAGCCATCCAGGAGATCCCAGAGGCAGGAGAGAGGGGAAGGTTCTCCCCAGGTCGTGTGGCCTCACTCCAAAAGCCGTGGCCGTGCTTCCCACGATAGAGAACTCCCGTTCTCATGGATGGGGGCTTGGATTTCAGTGCCTTTATCTGGGAATCTGCAAAGACTCAGGTTTTGACCTGAAACTTTTCTCCTGCACCAGGCCACAGCTTCCTGCCACACCTTCCGGGGTGTTTTCTGCTTCTGTGCCTGGCTGAGGCTCCGAGCACTTCCATCCAAATAATGATACACAGACCAGGAATTCCAAACTGGGGTTTCTTCCCTTTCTGTCTCTGATCTTATTAAAAACCAGCAGTTTCCAGATTGGATGGTGAGAAGGAATCCCAGGGGCTGTCACAGGTAACATGATTTTAAGGAAATTAGTAAAAAGTTTATCACAGAATCCCAGAATTGTTTGGGAGGGAACTTCAAGCTTAAAGCCCATCCCATTCCACCCCTTCCCATGGGCAGGGACACCTTCCACTAAACCAGGCTGCTCCAAACCCCATCCAGCCTGGCCTGGAACACTTCCAGGGAAGGGACACCAGCATTCATGGATCATAGATGCAAATTTTTATTTTTTTGACTCAGTGCAGGTATTTGCCATTTATCAATGATGGGGACAGGAGATGCCTAAAATACATTTATTCCCCTCCTCTTGATTTTCCCCATCGTTCCTAGGGCTCACTTCGAATCTCCCCATTTTCCCTGGCAAGATACAAGCCTGCTGTGGACTCAACAAATTACCTCGATGCAGAATTTGATAATTTCTCAGTTCAATCTGATTTTTAAGCACCCTTCCTTCGGCTTCTCTTTAAGAACCTTGGCTTTGTTTTGCTTGCCAAGCCCCAGCCTTGCCCGAGGCGCCGCTCCCCGGCCCCGTACCTGAGCAGGGCGATGCTCTGGGGGGTGGCTGCTCCTGTTGTCAGCTGTGAGGAAGGTTGGAACATTTTCCTCCGTGGCATCCTTCCCGCAGCTGTCATTGCTGTCTGCAAGTTTATTCTCAGCACAGTGTGAAGCTCTCAGCCCTGCAGAAGGGCAACACTTCCCCTGAAATTGCGAAGACATGGGTTTTATATTCAGTTTGCTCTAGAGCAGGATGGAACTTGTTAGCAGGTCCTCTTCCCTCAAGTTCAAGATTGGTGTTCATTGTTCAGGGAATTTTGGGCCAATTTGCTCTGAGTGCTGCATAAGTGTGTTTTATTATGACTCAGGAAAGGTTTTCTGGTTAAAAAATCATTGCAGTGGAGGTAATGCACTATTGAAGGCCAGTCTTCTAAAAATACAGAAATTGTTTTTCTTAACACAAAAAGCTTGTGTTGCCACACAGACTCATCGAATTCTGAGGGGTAAGGAAGAAAACTTCATTATCCCTGAAAAACAGAGCCCTTCCTTCTGTATATCCCTGTGCTCCAGTCCCTGGAATCTGGTTGCACTCACCTCCTGTAAACAGGCCACGGCTCCAGGATTTATTTGGGATGGATGTGCACATGCACCCAAAGTGCTTGCACATGGATATAAACACCACCACCTCAGTAGGAATAATCTCCCAGAGCTGACCTGATGCACACAGAATGCATTTGGGAGTGGGGGGATACTGCTGGAACCCGGGAGTTATCTGAAAGGTTCATCTGAGACAGCAAAACCTCGTGGCTCCACAGGCATCAAGATATCTGGTGGAGAAGTAACCCACATAAGGAAAATATGGAAATAATTGGCAGTAGAACAAACAGCAATGCACGGAATAAAGAAGAGGGAAGAGGAAGTAACTGGGAGGGAATAGCATATGAGAGTGTTATGGGGAAAGTTGGTGGCATCCTGTGAGTTCCCAGCTTTTATGGATGTGGTGGCAGCAGCAGAAGCTCTGGGCTTCCCAGATCAGTGTGGTTCCTTCCTGTTCTGTTTTTTCAGCTCTTTAAATCAGGGCTCAGATCTCATTCTCCGTCTGAATTCTATTGCATAGGAGGACATTCCTTGTGGAAAAACTCCTGGCTGTCCAAGTGGGGAGGCCCTAGCAGAGGGTGCCCAGAGAAGCTGGGGCTGCCCCTGGGTCCCTGGAGTTGTCCAAGGCCAGGCCGGACAGGGCTTGGAGCAACCTGGGATAGTGGAAGGTGTCCCTGTCCATGGAACTGGATTAGCTTTAAGGTCCTTTCCAACCCATCCCTTCCTGTGATTCCATGATTTTGTGATTTATTTAAGCTTATTCTCTCCAAACCGCTTGGGATGGCTCCTGAACCTTGGGCTAGCCATGGAAAAATTGCTTGCAAACTCTAAAATGTCAAATTTTTCACTTTGAACTGCAGGGAAGGAAGAAATATTCCGTAAATATCCAGATATTTTGAGAAAAAAAGGGATTTATAGTTGTTGATGAAGAAATCCCAGAAAAAAAACAATTGCTAAGGCAGCTGTGAAATTATTGCACGGGAGAGAAATGAGGGTGAGGGAGCTGGAGTTTTCCCTGTGTGAAGGAAGCTGGGGCTGTGGTTTCATGAGCTGAGGATCAGCTGTTCCCTGCTCACAGGAGAGCTCTTCAGCCCTGCTCTTGTGGGCATAAAAAATTCCAAAAGCAGGAGGTGGAAATTAGTGGACGTCCAAAACCGGTTCTTCCAGCCTGGCACTGGTGCAAAGGGAGCATCAGGCCGTGGCAGGTTCAAAACCAGGTTAGTTTTGTGTTCCAAGGAGCAAGAATTCCATTGAAGTCGTCGTTTCCCCACCAGGCAGGGGTTCTCTGTGCTCAGGGCATCTCAGCCACCGGGTAAGGGAGTGTGGATGCCTCCAGCCTCCACAGGGCATGCAAAATCCAGATTTCTGACGGATGCAAATGCCCCAGGCTGGGCAGAACAGCTGGAGGAACGAGCGGGGCAGGACCTGCTCCTTGCAGCTTCCAGCCTGAGTTCCTCATCCCATCCCTGCTTTGCCTCTCCACAGAGATGCCCTGCCCGTTCCACGCCGGTCTCCTCGCTAATTCCCAAGTTAAATGTTTGCTCCTGAGTGGCTGCAGTGCTCACAAGTTCCCTGGATTCTTTCCGTCTCGTGTTTGGGGCTGACATCATCATTCCTGGAGTGAATTCCTGCTCCTCCTTGGGGCTGACCTCTGACTCCACACTGAGTGCTGCCTTGTGAGGCAGCCACCAGGGAGAAACTTCTTTGATTTCAGGAATTCCTTCCTCTCTTTGCCATTTGTTGTCCTTCAGAATTTTAAAGGCGAGCTGGACACCCTTATTGGGATATTGGTTCTCGCTACTGCTCTCTCTGGAATCTTTTTCTGTCACTGAGATTTGAGACCTTTTTGGCTCTGTGGGTTTTTATTTTCTCTCTTTTCAGTGTTCCAATAAATCTGCTGAAGGATGCATCCCTTTCATTCCACAGCTATGGAATAAGGAACTGATTTGTCTTAATGATTTGCTCTTACAGTAATTCCTGTTTCCTACTGAAACCAAACCAACATTTTCTTTTCACTGCTTAGAATTGCACAATTGATATTTATTGCTCAGTTCCTCAGGGAGGATAAGTAACCAATTCCTAAAAGGACAGAAAAGATGGATGTTTTTGCAGGATTAACTTTAAAGCATAAATATTTATTTCTTAAATTACTAAATCCTGCTGTCCTTATAGTTCAGGGATAGTAAGGTCAGACGGGAGACACAGATTCCATGGAGAAGTTTGTCAAGTTTATTGTACAACTTGTAATTGTTCCTTTTGTTCCCCATTGGCATTTGAGTAGCAGGACCTGCAGAGTTTAATAATCAATAGCAATGAGAGAATTTTCCTGGAGAAACACTTGGAGGACAGGGCATTGTGGTGGTTGGAATCTGGGCTGGGAATCTGATTTGATGAATTCATCCACGCAAGCTATTCAACTTTGGAGTGATTCAGCTTCCCTATTTTGAAGCAGAGTTACCAGTAAGACATTAAATCTAGATGTTATTAATGGGAAATCAAGTTACACGGCTGAAGGTATAAAAGAAATGGTTCATATCCTGCTTCAAATATAACGATTTTCTCACTTCCAGTAACTTGTGAGGCCATAAAAACGGCCTCAATTACAACCGAAATCAAATTGATAAAGGACAAAGTGGTGCTTATAGAAAATAAGAATGATGGAATGTGCTGATCCGAGGAAAGCTGGAAAAATGATCCATCCAGGATCTCCCAGGAGCACAAGATCCTCAGAGATCACCGTGGGCAGCTGGGGGTCTGACCCTCTGCCATCCCAGAGCCTGCAGAGAGAGGGAAGGGAACGAGGTGTTTTCCTGTAGCACGTTTCATGTGTTGAAGCATCAGTCGGAGTTGAAAGGCCATGAGTTGATTTTAACTGGGAGAAACTCTTGGGGAGTGTGAAATAAATCAATGAATTGAATCGGTGCAGCAGCCACGTGAATAAAAGTGTTTTGTCCCGTGAGGATTCCTGAGGTTTATCAGTGGTGTTCAAAATACCCAGTTCTTGTAGTGACTCTTGTTTTGCAGTCAGTACAAGGAATCTGTTCTTTGGGCTTTGAAATATTTACAGATACATAACCAGGCAGTAACCAAGCTCAGCACTCTTTTGAAAGAGTGTTTTTTAGGGTCTGAAGGAGGTTGTATGTGGATTTTTATGCACGTATGGAAAAAGAAATCCGTATGATAAATGGTGCTGGATAGTCTGGAGTACAGAGGAAACTGGGTATAAAACTCTTGAGTTCCACTCCAGACTTGGTTTTGAGGCTCATCCTGATGCAACAATCGACTGTTCAGGGTTGAGTTCAGGTACGAACTCAATAATTATTTAAAGTCATTTAATACAGCAAAATACTATCTGTAATGGGTCAGACCTCCCCGATGTCTCTGTTAGTGGTGAAGAGATCCGACCAGGGACGGATTTCTGCCCGCCAGACAAAGACTTGACAGCATTTGTGGTGAAATAAGCTGCTCTGTTTGCAGACTGGAGCAAAAATCCTTTCTGTACAGCTGGTGAGTTTTTGTTTTTGCAGTCAAAACAGATGCACTGGCTGGGGCAGCCACTGGGAATGGTTGGCTTTAACCCGTGCTGGAGTCATTAGTAGTAAATTCTGTTAATAGTAGACTGTTTGCTATTTAAAGAGCCTGATTCCAGGCCAGCTTTCTAAGGAAAAAGTTACCTGCTGTTACAGCTTTGATGAAATGAAAGCTCAACCCAAAACAATAATAAAAAAATCCAACACCCCCCCTGCTCCTTCTACTCCGGGGCCATTAAAACCTGGAGAAAATGTCCAAAGAGCATGTGCACACTTCTTTACAGTTCTGAGGGAGCCCTAAATTTGTGCCAGTGAAACTCTCAGAGAATGTGGGTCTTTGTGGCTGTTAGGCACATTCATTCTTCTGGAAGCACTGGCTGTAAATCCAATTTTATAGATTAAAGACTTGTAGCATTATGTAGGCACCTGTCGGTTTATGGCAGCCTAAAAATATCTGCCTGCCCATAACATGTTTTTCAGCAACTTGGAGCATATGTATGTTTTTTGATACCTTTTAGCTATTTTTTCCCAGTCCTTGTCTGTCACCTCAGCTTGCTGTGCTGGCTCTTACAGGAATGATAAAGGACACGCTGGATCAGATGCAGTGTGGGCTGGCCATTAGCAGCTAATGATAAAATCAAATCTCTCCCCGGGCTGCTGGAAGGAGTCAGAAAGCAGAACTATCACAGCTCCGAGCTGCCAGGGTGGGCTCTGCCCCTGCTCACCAGCTGGGGGTGGTTACAGAGATCATTCTGACTTGGGAAACACTCAGGGATTCTGTTTTGTCCAGGATTAAATGAGGAGGAGGCTTTGTGGTGTCGGGCTAAACGAGCTCTCCGAGCATGAGGATTTGGGAGCTCAGACTTGGTCAGGACCCTCAGTGTGGATTTCCAGGAGAAGCCATTCCTCCAGGACATGTCTGGGAGCGCAGCAGGGTCACCCTTGACTCTTTGCTCGGGGATTGGTGTCCTGTTAAAGCTCCGTACGAGGTGTTGTGGAGCTTGGGTGGATCAAAGAATCGCGGAATCGCTGAACCGCAGAATCCTGGAGTGGTTTGGGCTGGAAGGGACCTCAAAGCCCATCCAGTGCCACCCCCTGCTATGCCCAGGGACACCTTCCACTATCCCAAGGTGCTCCAGCTTGGCCTTGGACTTACAGGGATCCAGGGGTAGCCACAGCTGCTCTGGGCCTCCCCACCTTCCCGGGCAGAAATTCCTCCCTAATATCCAACCTAAATCCGCTCTCTTTCAGAGGAAAACCAAACAAGGATCTCTTGAATCATTTTGGTCCTTTCCAGGGTAAGGTCAGACTTGTGACTTGCTCTGAAACAAACAGAGTAAAAAACAATTCCAGATGAGATTTAAGAATCTCAGCACTCCAAACCAGAACCTGGTGCCCGGAGCTGGAGCTCTGCTTTGGGAACCTCTGTTTTCCCTTCCACCCTCCCTAAGGACACTGAGATTTCCGCCTTTCCCCTGGATACGGTCGAAAGTGGCCGAAGGTTTGAGAACATCCTTGGTGGAGTGGGAGAGCAGAGGCACAGCCTGGTGCCTGCTGTACCTCCACAGCCTTGTTTCCTTCGGAAGCTGCTGGAAAGCCGTGGATGGAACCTCTGCTGGTGTTGGGATGGGGTTGGCTCGGACTGGAGGTGCTGAATCCCCCCCAGAGTGCTCAGCTTCCCTGTAGGCAGCTCCAGCAGGGTTTGCAGAGAGCACAGTTAGGAGTTTGAAACTTGGACATGGGAGGGAAGAAACAGGAAGGAAATCTGAGCTCTTGTAGGTCAATCTTTTGGTTGCGTTGGCATTAAGTCAAGAACAGGAGGAGACAAATTTTGCAACAAGAATCTGAGCTGGTTTTTCTTTTTTTTTTTTTTCCTTGGCTTGCCACTTTCTATTTATGGGAACCCAAAATGACCTGGCTTCCTGGACTGAAAACAGTAGCAACATGTCCTTGATGTCAGTCTGACTTCCATGTTCCAAACCAGTCTCTGCTACATATTTAGGACATTTTTTAATAGGTGCTGTAGTCTGAGAGGTGGTGGAACCTGGGACTGTGTCCTGTGACATGTGAAGCACTGGGAGATACTAATAAAATAGAATTTCAGAATGATTTGAGTTGGAAGGGGCCTTAAAGCTCATTTTGTCCAACCCCTGCCATGGGCAGGGACACCTTCCACTGTTCCAGGGTGCTCCAAGCCCCATCCAGCCTGGCCTTGGACATTTCCAGGGATCCAGGGGCAGCCCCAGCTTCTCTGTGCCAGGGCTTCCCCACCCTCACAAGGAGGAATTTCTTCCCAACTTCCAAACTAAAACTACTCTCTCTCAGTTTGAAGTCAGTGCTGATGTTAGGACTGCCTCCTCCACCCCCAGTAATGCAACATTTGGTGCTTCCCTCATCCTCCCCCTCAGCCTTTTATAAATACTGTCACTCGTTCCTTTCCCAACAATGCCTTCAGGAAGAGTAAGGTCTTCCTGAAGAAGAAAGGAAGAATTTTCTGCATTTTCCTGCAGAAATGGTCAGCACGAGAGAGATTCAGCAGAGACATCAGCAGTCCAACTGTTACAGTTTTTCTCCCTTGCTTGGCTCTTGTACTAAATTTAATCTGTGCCCCAGACAGCTCAGAATCTATTTTTTCCCCCCTGCTCTGTTTTAATGCACTCTGATTGCTACCTGTGCTTGGCTTGTATCATCCAGGACCAACGGGATGAGACAGGAGGTGACACTTGGCACCCATTAAATCTGGGAGAAGGATCCCAGTGACTGCAGCAGGGCCTCGTCACTGGGAGCTGCTCAGTCACTTTATTATTGGGGAGAGCAGGAGGCTGAGGATGTGCTAACAAAGCTGGATAATTCAATATTTGTTCTATTTCTGAAATCCAGCATTTCGGAGAAATCACAGAATCATGGAATCTGAGGATCCCAGGCTGGTTTGAGTTGGGTGGCACTAAAGCTCACCTCATCCCACCCTGCCATAGCCAGAGACACTTTCCCTGGCCCAGTTTGCCCAGAATGGCACTTGGAATTTTATTTTGTCTACCAGTTTCTTCCTCAGCCTTTTCTCCTTCCAAGGCCTTGAAAACTGGACTTTAATTTTCAGTGTTTGGCTTTGGGAAAAAGGAGCACCATTATGGACAGCACTCAATGGTTCTTAAATAGCTCACTACTTCTAATCCTCTTTGATCACCAGAACCAGTAGGAAAAGTGTTCCCTGTTCCTTTTCCTCATTTTTATATAATATTGGCACCACAGGGTTCTTATTTTTCTTGCAGAGACTTTTACCAGGTTCGCTTTGCTTGCCTTGAGAAGCTTTTTGCTTCTTCTTCTTCTTCTGAATGTCTCTGAAAGGAAAATTTCAGTAACTTTCTTACAAGTTTAATCAACTCCCCCAGGAGAGAAAAATTCCATTTGGGAGCAGCCTCTAAAAATGGTGCCATCAGTGATCTCTCACCTGGATTTTCCAAAATCTTCTTTCCCAGAAGTCAACTTTATTCACCCCACATCCTTTTGCTCCTGCCTGCTGGGTGTTTGCAGCCTGCTGGGTGATGAAGGGAAGAATTGGGATCCATTGCTGTATTTTTTCCTGTGCACACAAATAAAATACACCCAGACATGGGATTATTTATTCATAGGTGTGGGGAAACGGTATAAGGACTTCAAACAAAATTAACATTTAAAAAATGCATGAAAAGTTACTGCAATATTTAGTTCTGCTTTAGACATGAAGCTTTAGTTTTTCCTCCTCTGAACTTTTGGAAAGAATTCTATTTCTAAAATCAAGCACCTATAGATGTCAGAAGATAATTGGGTATTAAATTGAAATAAATTACCTCCATTTCTGTGAAGCCTCCACCAGTGGCTGAATATTCGACACTTTTGTGAACATTGAAAAATCTGGAATAACTGAGAAAGTTTATAAATTCTTTGTGATATTTTTGGTTAGGTAAGAGAACTTCACAGGCAGAGAATTTACTCTGAATTTTGGTCTCTCTGTGCCACATCAGAGCTCCTGGGTCACATTTGCACCGGGCAGGGTAAAACATGACTTCATACTTAGAAGAATTCGGAGTCTTGTGCCTTTTCCTTTTGTACGTAGCAGCAGAAGGAATAAATTTGGAGAAGGGATTTGGGTAGAGCAGGGACTGAGCTCTGAGGCTGGTGCAGTTCAGTTCTCTGCAGTAAGGCAGACCTAAGAGCAATTCTTTGCTTCTCGCTTATTTTTCACTTCAGAGATAAAGCCATTTGAAGGAAAAAGGGCTCAAATGCTCTCTCTCCCAGACACTCTTATTCACATCAGTTAGGCCCAGCTGGGAGGATCTGCTCAGGAAGTGCAGCCCAGGCTCAAATACCTGTTTTAGTTCCAGGCCTGGCTGGGTCAAAGAGGGGAAGGCAAAGTTTTCCTTCTGCTGCTCCATGCGCAGCCAGCTAGAAACACTGTATTACAATGCTTTCATTAATTTAAATAGTGTTGAGAGACTAATTTCTTTTACCTGAGAGTTGTATGGATGCTTGTGTTGAAGGTTACAGGTTTTCTTTTAGAACAGGAGATTCCAAAGATCTCCAGAAAAAGGCACTGATGCTTTTGTCTGACATAGAAATTAAAGGCTGGATAAGAGGTGCCAGGGGGTGTACATGTGATTTCTGTGGTAGAGAGTATCTTCAGATTAGGGATTCTGCAGAGAAGATGGCAAAGGGGGACAGTGAAAACAAAGGAAATTGGAATAAGAATTTAAAAGAAACAGAAGTCAGGGGGCTCTTGCATTTGACCTTCTCTGAGTATTTATTATTTCTGAGTTCTTATCTTCAGTGTAAAGGTGGGAAAGGGGAAAGTGAGGGAAAAGAATGCCTGTTCTTCCTCCTGGCCAGGGGAAGGTGTGGCCCCAGAACGGGGCCAGGGCAGTGGGCTGGTGGCTGCTGGTGGCAGTGCCAGCAGGGGAGCTCCTCGCTGGCCGGGGGCTGGAAGTTCCTCACCCGCCCCTGCCGGATGCCAGCGCTGCTCCTTTGTTCCCAGCTGAGGAATTTGCTGCCTGTACCACAGGCACAGTGTCTGGGGTAAAATGTGCAGCTTCCGTGGGTGGAGAGGAATGTTTCAAAGGGCTGAGCTGAGCCTTCTTCTGGCTGGGGGTCAGGGAGGGAGGAGGGTGTGCTGGTGGCACGGTCCCACTGTGTCTGCTGGCTTGGAAGGACCACGGTGGGGCTGGTAGATATTCCCGAGCCAGAAGTGCTCGAGACCATGTTAATTCAAAGCCTCTGTTTGTTTTTTTTGTTTTTTTTTTTTTTTAATGATCTCACAATTTTTACATCGTGGATCGTGTTTGTTGGGTGGTTGGTTCGGTGTGAGAGACATGAATGTTCTTAGGAGGAGGAGAGGAGGCTCTGGGAAGGGCTCATTGAAGCCTCTCTGTTCTTCAAGGGGGCCTGCAAGGAAGAGAAAGGGGATAGACTTTTAGCAGGACCTGTTAAAGGCTGCAGGACAAGGGTAAATGGATTAAAACTGAAGGATTTAGGTTGATTCAGATCAGGAAGGAGTTTTTTACCTTGAGGGCAGTGAGGCCCTGGCACAGGGGGCCCAGAGCAGCTGGGGCCGTCCCTGGATCCCTGGAAGAGTCCAAGGCCAGGCTGGATGGGGCTTGGAGCAACCTGGGATAGTGGGAGGCGTCCCTGCCCATGGCAGGGAAGTTTATCTTCCTATTTAAGTTTATTATTCCTAAGTTTATTTAAGATGACTTTTAGAGGTCCTTCCCCATCCAGTCTGTGATTCTGTGAATCATTCCTTGATTTTATTCTGCCTCTGAAGCTGGGTCAGCATTAATGCTGCTGGGTTAGGGATGTTCTCAAAGCCTTGGAGCCCATCCTCACCCCATCCCTGTTACAGTGGGGAGGCCTCCGTTGTGCCTTTGTGACCCCTGGCGTGGCTGACTCTGTGTCTGGTGGTGGTGACAATGCCCTGAGGCCTGATCCAGCTCAAAGTGACACTGCTGGCAGGTTCTGTGCAGGAATCAGAGCCTCGTTCAGTGCTGTCAGCTGGGGACACCCGGAGCTGTCTGTTCTTTGCAAGCCACATCTTGAAAGCTCAAGGTCTCCAAGTCCTTGAGCTGTTGGCTGGAAACTCCCACAAGAAGCTTCCAGGAGCCTGCTTCTCCCATCTGCTCCTGTGAAGGTAAATGTGACAATTCACTCTGGGGACAGCCCTGACTTCCTTCATTAGCTCCACATTAGTCTGATGCTGCCCATTTGTCTTGGAGCCTGGTGTGGGAGCTGCTGGAATATAACTGGGATGGATCCACAGTCAGTTCAGGTGATGGAAGCTGCTCCTTGGGATGAGCATCCTGCATCTGTGCCTTGCAGGTTGTTCCTCCTGTTGGTTTGGCATCCCAAGATCCCATTTGTCGGGGTGAAATCCCGAGTGACTCAGGGCTGGGCTCCTCCTGAGAGCTCCCCTCCTTCTTGGTTTGTTATTTTTCCGTGTTTGTGCCATGCTGCCACAGGAATGAGCAACAGGAGCCTTGAACTGGAGCCAGCAGGACTTGTAGGAGCCAGCCTGGAATGACTTCCCACTGCTGTTCCTGGCTTTCCTGCCACCTGAGCAGGTTCACTGGGCACTTCTGGAAGGGGTTGGTTCAGAGCTGATGAATGGCATTTCATCCCATCTTGGTGATCCAGAATTCCTGCTGTTCCTGATGGAATCGTGGCACCTTGGGAAGGCTGATGGCACCAAGGGGCTGCCATTCCTTGGTAAAATCTTCCTGAGGAGATAATCCTCCCTGGTCGGCTTTAGGAGCTTCACAGAAATGTCCAACCCACTGAATAAATGCAAAATTTCACTTCTTATATGCATTCTAATGCAATTTAATTTTTGCTTACTTTAGAAAACCACTAATATATTTTTAAAAGTGTCCAAAAGGGCAGTTCCCTTATTTTCAAATAAGATTCTATTTGATTCCCCCCCAAATAATGAGGTACATAGCACATATATGACACCAGGTAATGGTGTCACTCCAGAAGCCAGGAGCAGAGAGCTCCTCTCATCAGTGCACTGTGGCTGGGCATGAAATGCTCTGGTTGGGATTTTCTGAGCCAAATGTAAATGTGCTTGATGAGACACAAGGGGACGGGGCTGGGACTGGGGAGAAATGGCTTTTAGCAGCAGATGCAGACAGGAGGATTGGGTTTCAGTCCACAAAACGTCAAAGACAAAAAGAAATAAGAGACTGGAGTCCCAAATGGAGGGAGGAGGTGTCAGAATTTGGAAGGCTGAACAGCTGTAGCCTGTTTATGTATTTTAATCCATTGTTAGAGAGCTGGAGATTACACAAAAAGCTAAGGGCATTTAAATTCTGTTTTCTTAGAAAAGATCTGCAGTTGACCAAGAGAGGCAACAAAAAGAAATGCAAAATTTATCAAGAGTTTTTGGCTTATATGGAATGAACCTAAAATACATTGAAAGAGTCTTCTGAGTGGGTGTTGTGGGGAAAACACTCGAAATCACAGAAAGCAAGTGAAAGGATTGGGATATCTCCTGGTATCAGAAATCAGATGAGTGTCTGGAACCTGCTCTTCCAGAGCTCATAACCTACAGCTGAGGATATTCCTCCTCTGAAAACTCTTTACTGGCTACCTAGAGAAGCATTTTTTTTCTCTAAGTGTTGAAAAGTGAAATGTTTCTGACCTTTAACAATGATGATATTTGATTCTGGTGAAAAAAGGAAGCAAGAAGTAATTATGAAATATTTTTATTGGCTCCAGCAGCAGCTCTGCAGTGCAGATGGTTTAAATTACCTACCTCGAGGTTGGAGTGTAAGGCTCAGATCCATCTCCACAGTTTTAATATTTAAAGCAAGGTACTAACTTGCTGGCCTAGATCTTGAAAGCAGCTTAATTGAGCCTTTAAAAGCTGATAGTTCTCTCTTGTTGTACATGAGTCAACAAACACTTTTCCCTCTCCCGTTGCCTGGCAGTGCTTTACTCACACTCAGACAATGACAGGTTGAAGGAATTTTATTCCCCACCTTTCAACAGAACATGAATCCTGATGGAAGCAGTTGGACTACACTGCCTTGTTTGACTTTGGTGACTGAAGCCAAAGCGGGGATCCCAGCCTGGTTTGGGTTGGAAGGGACCTTACAGCTCGTCCTGTCCCACCCCTGCCATGGGCAGGGACACCTTCCACTCTCCCAGGGTGCTTCAAGCCCCATCCAGCCTTGGACATTTCCGGAGATCCAGGGGCAGCCACAGCTTCTCCGGGTACCTGTGCCAATGTTTTGCCACTCTCACTGTGGGAAACTTCCTTAAATCCCACCCTTTCCGCTACATGCCACCACAAAAACATCCCACCTTCACTTACTGGTAACCAGCTGCTACTTCCAACAAGCTCTGGTGTTTGCCTTGTTTTTTCCATTTTTATTTTTCTCCTTCTCCTCCTTCTCCTTCTCCTTCTCCTTCTCCTTCTCCTTCTCCTTCTCCTTCTCCTTCTCCTTCTCCTTCTCCTTCTCCTTCTCCTTCTCCTTCTCCTTCTCCTTCTCCTTCTCCTTCTCCTTCTCCTTCTCCTTCTCCTTCTCCTTCTCCTTCTCCTTCTCCTTCTCCTTCTCCTTCTCCTTCTCCTTCTCCTTCTCCNTTCTCCTCTCCCTTTTCCTTCTCCTTCCCCTTTTCCTTTTTTTTTTTTTTCTTTTTCTTTTTGCCTTAAAAGATGGATTAGCTTGACAGGCCAAAAAAGTTCCATACCCCTCTTTGGTGTCTGTGCCCTGCTGGACAACCTGCTTAAGCATTTAACATTTCATGGTTAAATGTCAAGGTGGTAGGGTGCTGTGGGGCTCCTTTGCTTCAGCTTTCACAGAAAACCAGAATCCCAAGATGGTTTGGGTGGGAAGGGGCCTTGAAGCTCCTCTCTGCTTCCAACCTGACACTTTCCATGAGACCAGGTTGCTCCCAGCCCTGTCCATCCTGGCTTCTTTAAACACAGTGAGGCTGGAGTGGGCTGAATTCCCCAGACCTCACTGTCCAGCAGGATCCCTGTGTATCCCAGTCCAGCTCAAACCCTCAGAGCAGTGCTGCCCCTAGGACAGAGCAGCCTACAAAAGCTGCTCAGTGCTTGATGAGTTCCAGGAACAAACATTACATCAATTTCTTCATTTTTCTGTGAAGAACTGAAGATTAAAACCCTTTTTCATGTCCCAGCTGAGTCTCCACTCCAGAGCCATCAGGAGAATAAGGAAGGGGCCGAGTTCATGGAAAGCTCCCTGTTGGTGGGTGAGGTTTTCCCTAAAAGTCCCAGCCACGTGTCAGACATAGAGAAGCAGGGAGGAGTGGGATGGCTCCAGCCAGGCTCACAGATGTGGTGGGTTCCCTCCAGACAATCCCTGCAAACTCCCCAAAGCTCTGCCAGGACCTGGAGCAAGAGCTGGGAATTCAGGCTGGAGCCACACTTCATCCGAACCCACGCAGAGCACTCGGAGCGAAACAAAACTCCAGTTCCCAATTTGGGTTTGTGCAGAAAAACTACAATTCTCAAAAGCCTCTGACTGTTGTTTTTCTAACAAGTTAAACAGATGGATTGGAAATAGTATTTACTGTTTATTTCCTCAGCATATCAATATGTGAGGAGCCAGTATAAATTACGGTTTGACTGCAAACAAACCAGCCCACGCCAAAGCAATAGAGTAAACACTGGTGTATTTTGTTTCAAGTCAATATTATGGGAATTTAGATGGCTGATGTTTCTGTTTTTACTGGCTATCTCTGACTGGCTGAATTTTCAGCCCTGCAATAGGAAAAAAGAGTGATGGGTTAAGATTTTTTTAGGGGAAGTTGCCGTGGTGGTTGTTCCACAGAACATCAGAAGGTTGTCACTTCAGAAGTCGCAGGCTTTAGCAATGGAAACAAGATCCTACCTATTTCAGAACTGTTACATTTTTTTTTTCTTCCATGAGAAGAACAAGTGTGAAGCCGTTGCCAGGTACTCTGATGGTGGGGTTGATGGTACAGCAATCTGTTCCTGCCTCTTCTCCTGGCTTGGGCTTTATTTTCTGTGCTGACTTCTTGACCTTTCCCGGAGCCAGCTGAGAGCCCTAAACCAGCAGAAAATCCACACTGCCAAAACAAAGAAAAAAAGGTGTTTTGTGCCGTTTTAGTCCTCCCAACTGGCTCATCTTGAAGGAGGGGAATGGGGACACAGGGCTGAGGAGGCTGAGAATGAGGGGATGAAGGAGCACCTTTTGGCAAAGATGAGCCATGAAATTGGCTCAGCTGAGTTGTGTCCCTGAGCTCTGCACACCAAACCCCCCAAAGTGATGCACGTCAAGCTCGTTACAGCTCAGCCTGCATGTTATTAATTTAACATTACCATTATTAATTTAACATGCAGCCCAGCAAATGAGTGGAGATGTCAGCTCTTGACCAACCTGTCTCGCTGGCCACGTGCTCCCAGCTGCAGTTTTCCAAACAGCATCTCGTGGAAATTGAGACCAGATGAAACGAGGGAATGTAAAAAGAGTGAATTGAACATAGTCCCCAAATTATTCACTTATTTCAACAAACAAGAATCCCACTGATGTAATATATGACTGGTTTTGATGCTAAAAGCAAGTCAGGAGCTGGAATGTACTTACGTGGCTAGACAGTAAATATCTCTGAGTCCTTCTAATCCATTAAATTGTAAGAGTATGTCTGCTTGTCTAAATGGAAGGAGACATCTCTTCTCCCTACCACTGTCATTTACTCCTCCGCTTCCTGCTTCTTTAGCCTTTTCTTCCCCCCCCTCCCTTTTTTTTTTTTCCTTCTTAAAAATAGGGCTCCTTTTGTATGTGTGAAACTACTGCTACTCCCACTTCAGTTTTCTCCTGAAAGCCGAGTGGAAGTGCTGTAGGAATTCCATAGCTGCAGCTTTTCCCCTGGGAGTTTCACTGTGTGGAACCAGAGCTTAGCCTAAAGCTGGAGGTGGGCTTGAACCCTCTCCCTGTGCTTTGTGTTCAGCTTTTTGGGGTGTTTGCTGTCACCTCCTTGCCTGGTGTTGCAGATGAACACCCCAAATCCATCCCAAATCCAGCTGTGAAGTATCGTGCATTGGATATTGCCACTGTATCCCAGTCTGCCCAAAGCTTCGTGACAAGGTGGACCCAGTGTTTTTTCAGGGAAACATCTTCAAGGTTGATAAATGTTGGTTCAGCTCAGGGAAATAATCATTTCAGGATGTTTTAGTCCTGGCAGGAGGCTCTGTGCTTAGCCACAGAGCCGACCTGGGTCAAGGTGCCTCTCAGCAGGTGACCTTGAGACCAGGATGCAAAAAGAGGTGAGGTGGAAGTGTCACAGTGTCCATGTTTTCCAGTTTATCTCTGTTTTAAATCGATTGGAGATGGAATCAGCTCTCAGGGTGCCTTGTAAAGATACTTTGGGTACAAGTGGAGTTCCTGACCGTGCAGGGGTGTGTTTACTCCTGCTCCCTGCTGTGCACTCCGTGATTTTTGTTCCTATGTGTTACCCTCTCATGGTTTCATCTCATCATGTGCATCAAAATGCGAGAGAAAGGTCTTCCCAATTTTTCGAGACTTCCACAGAACTCAAGGTTTGAAACTATTGCCCTGGAATCTCTGCTGGGTGATATTTTCTCCTGGGTGATAATACGAAATTGCTTGGAGTTTTCTTCCAACCCAAACATTCTGGGATTCTGTGCTAACTGAGTTAGGTCAGCCTAAGCTCCCACCCCTCTCTCTGCCTTGCAGTGTTTGTGTAACACAGGAATTTCATTTCCTTCACCACAGTGTTACCCTCTCAGCACCCAGAAGGTAGAAACCTGAGGGGGGCTGAAAAACAAGCAGCTTCATTAGACTTGAAGAATTTTGCTTCAGTGTGTTTGAATCGAGGACAGAACGTAAAGCTGAATGAACATCAAGCTTTCCCATCCCCAGAAACATGAAGTACCAGCAAGTCAGTTCCCAGATCTGTTGGTTCAATATTTATTCTCCATCTCAGGTGTTCAAGTAGGTCTGGAGTAGAAAATTGATTCTGTTGAACTCAAAATTGTTCCCTAAATTTTAATCTAATAGTTTCCCATTTGCTGGAAGAGCAGTTTTGAAGCGTTGCACTCCAGCTTGTCACCGGGACTTTGAAAACATCTGAATAGTGGGAATTGGTTTGTGTGGAAGGAAAGGGGACAATTATTTCAAACCTTCCATTTTCACTGCTGCAAGTTAGCAACTGCTGGGAGATGCTGTGTAACTCCTGCACACTTCCAGCTGGACAAATCCCACTAAGATGTATAAAAAGAATCGTGGAGCTGCGTGGTGTTGGAAGTGTTGGGTTATTCCCGTCTGAAATCCCGGTGCAGACCCGGTTCCTGCTTCTCCCCTAAGCCGAGGTGAGCAGGACGTTGGAGTTGCCACTTCCAGAGGTGTTCAAGATCCCTTTCAGGCCAGGAGCCACGTGCAGCTGGAAAGCTCCTCACTCCCAGCCTTTGAAATGTGAAACTGTGACCTCAGACCACCAAGAAATGCTGGCCAGTGTTTACAGCACCGAGGGCTCTGTGTTTCCACGCATGGATTGGGATCCCTTATTAAATACCGGCCAAGGAGTGGCGCCTCCTTTGATGTCACAAATCCGAATGCCTTAGACTTTGCCTCCTTTTGTTTAAACGGGCAAGTCATAAAAAATAATAACTTTCCTTGTTGGTTCATACCTGAGAATGCAGTGCTCAAGTCTTTGTTAGCGAGTTAGAGTCAAGGATTTCTTGCCACTGGTACAAATATAAAAAAGAGCAAGCAAGGATTTATTTATAGAGCTCCAGATCCTGCAGAATTTGGAACAACAGATTAAAGGGACTGGTGGTTATTTCATTCTCCAGTGAATGTTTGACTAATTATGAGCTATCTATTTTCTTTCCAAATACCAAAATGGGAAGAAAACAAATGTTTAGCAAACTAAGACCCGAGTTTATGTTTCAAACAAATCTGTGAGGAAATGTGTCTTGCATTTGCAGCAGGCTCTGCTCTATTAATCCATCAGGGGAATCTGAGGGGAGCACAGCACTACAGGCAGGAAAAGTGGAGGTTTTTAGAAAACTGCCGTGAATGTTCTACAGCAGTAAATAAAAGTACAGATTTATGTATTAACCTGCAGCTGCTCAAAACCCAGTTTACCTTGAAACTGGAAGGCGATGTTTGCTTGTGGTGATACAAAGGACCAAGCTCGCTTCTTCTGCTGCATTTTTGTTTAGCAGCAAAACACAGGACAATTTCTACAGCTGTAGAAATTCCAGTTTTACTTTCAGGTGTTTGTCCACCTGGAGATTCCACATCCCTGGAATGTCCAAAGCCAGGCTTGGAGCAGCCTGGGATAGTGAAAGGTGTCCCTGCCCATGGCAGGGGGTGGAATGGGAGGAGCTTTAAGGTCCCTTCCCACCCAAAGCAGTGTGGAATTCAATGTTTTATTGTGCAAAACACACAATTGAAAACTCAGAGTAGCAGGTTTATTTTCATGCTATTCCAGGCTCTGGACGTGGCCTCTCTCCTCCCTTCAGCTTCCCAAGGTGCCGTTTTTGAGGGTGTGCTTCTCCTGTCAAAGAAAATTCCCAGTCTGGTGCCATAAAACCATTCCTGAAGGTCTCACACAGTTTATTCTGGGTAGTCCTAAAGAGCCACGAGAGCAAAGTGCTCACACAGCAGAAACTTGGCTTGCAGTACCTTGTTGGGTGACTTAGGGAAGTTCCTGCCCGAGTCTCAGGTCCCCCATCTGTTAGAAACAGTGCTTTGTAAAAGTTCCTTCAAGATCTGCTGATGAAAACCATTTTTATACTTTTTTTTTGCAGCTGTGAACACTTTTCATGTGAGAAATCCTGCATAGTTACACATAGATTCATCACAAAACTGGCAAAAAAGGAAGATATTCCAAAGAGCTTATGCTTTTTTTTTTTTTTTAATTGCATTGGTTAGAGAGGATTAGAATCTGATATTTTCAAGAATAAATAAAAATAAAACGGATTATTTAAGCAGATTGTGTTCAAAGCCTGCAACTCTCAGCTAGTCTGGGTGTTTTGAAGTTTGAAAGGAAATATTCTGAAGCCGTTAGGCTGCTGCTGCTTGGAAGCAAAGTGGAGACTTAATTAAAGGTTTGAGGGGGAAGAGAGGATGGTGAAAGTTGTAGAACCATGGGCTGATGTTTTTGAAAAACATAGTCATGTTTTTTAATATATGAGGATCTGTAAAAGTGCAACTTTGGATGGGAAAACTTCTTCAGTGCCAGGATTCACCTGCAACTCCTGGATTCTGTGATTTCACTGTTCTCAGAACAACATCCTGGGTGTTCCATCCACCAGGTTCCTACATTTCTCTGTATATTGAACGGGCTGGCTTAGTGGGATTAAAACTGAGCTTTAAATCTTTAAATTTTTTCTTGATAACTCTGCAAGTTCAATCACCAAAGGACCTGCATGTTTTTCTTTCCTGTAGCTGTGTTCACACGTGTATTTCCCATTACACGACCATTGCCCTTCAGTGTTTTGTACTCAGCTTCATAAATAATTGCTTTATATTGAAATTATGATTGGTGCTTAACATGCCCTTCCTTTTCTGGTTGCACTTTTTCTTGCTGTGTGATTATTCTCCACTCTTTTGGCATGGCAACAATGTCAGAAATTGGGGTTTTGGTAGGATCCAACAGTGTCAGAAATTGGGGTTTTGGTAGGATCCTAATCTGCCTCTTTCCCAGGGGGAATTCAGGGAAATACTGCGGAAGCCTCTGGTCACAGAGGGTGGATGAGGAGGGAGGGAGGAGAAATCACAGAATGAAAAGAATCATATAGGTTGGAAAAGCCCTCAAACATTGAGTCCAACCATTCCCAGCAATGCCCAGGCCGGCACTGCCCCGTGTCCCCAAGTGCCACATCCACTCTGGAATCCCTGCGGGGACGGGGACTCCACCTGAGCACCTTTTCCAGGAAGGAATTTCCCCCACATCCCCCCTGAGCTGCCCCGGCCCAGCCCGAGGCTGTTCCCTCTGCTCCTGGCCCTGTTCCCTGGGAGCAGAGCCCGACCCCCCCGGCTGCCCCTCCTGCCAGGCAATTCCAGAGAGGGAAAAGATCCCTCGGGATCCTCCTTTGCTCCAGCCTGAGCCCCTTCCCAGCTCTCTCAGGAATTCCCCAGCCCCTTCCCAGCTCCCTCAGGAATTCTCCAGCCCCTTCTCAGCTCCATTCCTTTCCCTGGACACGCTCCTGCCCTCAATGTCCTTCTTGTCTTAAGAGGCCTAAAACTGAGCCTGGGATTTGAGGTGAGGGAGAAGCTTGTAGTCAAGATTTACTCCATTAAGTCTGTGTATGGAAAAGTTCGGCCACTGGCACTTCATGGAGCCGAGCCTGACCTTGAGCACAGCTTCCAAAGGCTCCAGAGAGGTGGTCTTGGGATGTGACAGGGAAATCTGAAAGGTGCTCCAGGGGCACGGCATGAACAGTGCCAGGCTGAGCCATCCCAGTGCAGATGGAAACAGGATGCTGTTGGGAGGCTTGGGAAGCCTTTCCTTATTTTCTTGGCGCCTCGTTCTTTGGAACACCGGCGATTTTTACAATGAGCAACGCGTCACTTTCCTCAGAGCTTTCACCTCCTGTCTCATTGTAAGAATTTCCACCTTCATTTCAAACAAAGCTTTCTTTCACTCTTTGGAACTACAGGAGGAAAACTTGGAGCCGTGGGCCCAGCTGTCGGAGCGCCAAGCGCTTGTCACTCGGAATTTCACCACCTAAATATGTTGGAGAAAGTCGCATTATTTAGACCTGTCTGGGGAGTGCTTTCCTGCTCCTCGGCACTCCTCTGGGAGCCGAGGTGTCCTTTTGTTTCCACACATGAAATAACGTGTTACTCATCAATTTTTGCCCTCCCCGAGCTGATTCAGTCAGATGGGTTTGTGTCTAAGAGCCTCATGACTCTGTTCCTTCCACTTGGGTCAAACGAGACAAATTTTAGCTCCTCAGTGCTCGGCTAAATTTACCCAGCTCTGCACACTTGATTTGGCAAAACCATATGGACTTTTTGATGCATTCCTCAGAGCTCTTCGGAATCCGCTTCCAAAGTCTGTATTCCTGGCTTGTACCCACTGTTCAGTGGGAGGTGTAGAAGAACAACGCCTATTTTGGGCGGAAGGTTTCCTGTGAACGTTCTTGTCTCGGACCAGCTCTTCCCTGCAGCTCCTGAAAGTGTGGAAGGGGCCAGACCTGTCCTCCCACCTCCTCCCACACCTCCCCTGGGATGGGGATCCAGTGGATCAGCTCAGGGATGAGGTTGAGTAGGGATTTTCTCTCCTTACTTCACGCTGAGCTTTCCAAAGCGGAGCTCTTGGTCTGATCCCGAGTTCCCTGTGCTGCAGGGAAGGTGCTGGGGGTGAAAAGGAGGACTGGAGAGGGGGGGTGGTGTCTCAGGTCAGCTTTAGCTGTTTCTACCATCACACTTCAGTCTTTGCTGTGGGTTATAGAGTAAGAAAGAAAAAAGGAAAATCCCCTTTTAACCTGTTAAGCAGGATTTCCACAGGAAAAAATGTATTTGCTAAACACAAGCTGTGAAGCAGCTGATGGATCAATCCCCAAGGATATGCCTGAGAGTCATCCTGGGGGATGTTAGGAGTTTTAATCCCATTCCCTGAGCAGTTTGCTGTGGGAATGAGAGCTGGGGATGTCCTGCACTGACAGCTGAGCCTCCGGTGGGGCTGGAGCATGAGCCTGAAGCAAATATCTGAGGCTTCATCCATAAAATACTGAGTGCACAGGGCCTAAGAAGGGGAGCTCCAATAATTAAGGTTCACAGAGAAAAAAGAAGAACCTATGAGCCATTGCAAAAAATGCATTTGAGAATAATCTTAACCTCCTTTGTACTTCAGAAACAACAACTGCACAAATTGCCTTGTAATTGTTTCTGAGAAATTTTCAAATTGTGGGTAGGTTTGGGGATTTTTTTTCTTCTCTCAGTAGACACAAAAACATGATTTGTACCTGAAAGGAGAGATCTGAAACAGGGCGGTGCTGTGAGGTCTTAGATTAGAGACAACTCCAAACTCAGCTGATGTAAAAACGTTGCAGAGAAATCACAGAATCATCTTTTTTTCTCCTGCTGTCCAAAGCATGTGATCCCAGAGCTCTTTTGCCCCGTGAGGAGCTGATTCAGGGAGCTCAACTGGCAGCAAACAGCTCGCTGTTTTGGGGAGAGTTGGTTCTTTGCTGCCTCATTTGCTGCACTGATTCACCACAAAGTGAGACAGATGCCAAAGGTAGGAGAGAGGTGGAGTGTGGGCAGCACAGCAAAGGAGGGAGCCGGCAGGACACCTCCTTTCCACTGCAGCTCACCTTGGATTGATTTAACCTCCATCAAAATCTCCTTCTTGAAATTTTAGTGTGTCTTAAAACCGTTTTTTGATTTTGAGTGGTAGCAGAAATCCGTGAAAATACAAGTGTTTGCATCATCTTGTGGTTCAGATAAATGTGGGAAGTCATCCTGGACTCACGGGGGTTAAAATTTGGATGTTCTCATATGTGTGCCTGTGCTTGGCAGGGTTTGTAAAAGCAATATAGATAAATTCTCTTTGAAAAATAAAATCAGAATTGTTGGCATCTTTTCCCCAGCAGAAACTATTAGCTTAGAATTGAACGCAACATTTTGTTTCACATAAAATATTTTGCTTTGAGCTTTTAAATACTTTCCAAGTTTCATATCTCCTCTGCTCTGCTATAAAATCCAATCTGAACTTGCAAATAGTTTGTTTACTCCAGAATCCTATTTTTTTGGGGAATATAAATCGTTCCTTTTTGCTGCCAGCTATAGCTCCTAGTGCAGGCTCATGGAGCTAGGCCACTTCCCCTCCCAAACACTCCCAGTGAGTCAGGACTGCGGGTGGAACTGGAGTTTTGTCCCTGCCAAGAATAAAACCCCACTGCTTTGGAGAGCAGAAAACTTAAGGGCATCATTTTTTTATCATCCAAACCGAAAAGCTGTGGTTCAGCATTTTGATATTTTTGTATTGCTGGCGGTTCTTCGTCTTTGAAATTACAAATGTTCAGCTCACACATCCGTTTAAAAGCACCCAAAGCCATTAAAATGCAGGTTGTGACATCTCAGGGTGGTCCACAGAGCCACCAAAGCCCTTGCTCACGCTTGGTCACCACAGTGGTTTAAGGAGTTCCTTTGTGGGTCCAACCCCAAAGAAAGCTCCCCTTGCAGAAGATCATGGAGGAGTTTAGGATCCGGTTGGCTGAACTGACAAATTTTCTGGAAACTCCCCTAAAATCTGAGCTAAAATTATTTCTTTTTGATGCTGAAATCACAGCTGTGACAAATATTCAGCCTTCTCCGTGATTCATGTGCTCTCTGAGAATGGGAAGTGTCAGAGTAGCACAATTTAGTAACTTGTGTTTCCTTCCCCCTAGTTCAGCAATTCTAATTTCACACGTTTTCTCTGGAATGGGTTATCTGCAGACCCACCCTTTATTACCTGCCTTTATCCCACTCTTTCCCATTTCTCCAGCCATTCCCTTGCTCCCAAATTATCAAATATTCAGTGTCCTGTAACATGACCAGGCAGGGTGAACTTTTTCTGCATTAAATGTTGCAGAATTAATTTACAATCTCATGTCTTTTTTACATTATTCTGTAAACATGTCCCAGTTTACCTGGAAAATGTAATTCCCATCTTTCTCTCTCTCTTGACAGCTGCAAGTTTCTCTGAACCTGGTGCCCTCCACATCCCTGAGCCCACCACCAGCAAGGTAAGACAATTCTGAGCACCTTCCAGAGGTGTTTTAAATCTTACTTCTGCTCCTCAGGGATGCAAAAAGAAGGGAAGATTGTTCCACCTCTCCCTGACCAAGTGGGGACATTATTCCTGTACGACTGCCTCCCTGCTAATAAATTAATTTAAAACTTCTCCTTTTACCAAACCCCAGTTTGGTGCATGCTTGAAAGTCACGCTTCCCTTCATTTTTTTGCCTTTTTGGTTCCTTTTGAACCATTTCAACATCTCAGATTGGTTTCCTGCACGTAATAATTGTTTCTTTGGTGGTAGGCTTCAGAAGGATTGGTTTCCTGCACGTAAAAGTTGTTTCTTTGCTGATAGACTTTGGGTTTGTGTTTGAGAAAGAAATCCTGGTGGTCTTCCACGCAATTAAATTCAAAATAACTGTGGGGCTCCTGAAATGAAAATATATTTCACTGCAGAGCTGTCATCCTAACCGATCTCCTCAGATGATGGCTTGCTGTTCTCTCCCTTGCTGTAAAATAATGTGTGTTTTAAAGCTGGGATTTTTCTTTTCTCTCTACCCTCGTGCTCGTTAGAAGTTTGTAAATGAAACCTCGTTATGTCAAACAGCTGGGAGTTGTGTTTAAAACCCCTCACATTAAGGCAAGAGAATTACCTAAGTAACAAAGCTAAAACGTGCACACTCAGGCCAGAGTGGTAAGGAAGCCACTCCAGTCTGTGCAGGGACAGCTGAGCACAAGGAAAACTTGGAAAATGCTGGGAAAAGTGGAGTTCTGCTGGCACATTGTTCTCCTAGGCAGGGCTTGGGTTAATAACTCACCAAACCCACGTTGTTGAAAGTCACCTGGTGCCAGCTGTAAGGGATTTTTTAAACTTCCACTCATTGGGATTGTCTGGAATTAGAGGAAATTTTGTTCTCCTGCTTTCAGCAAAGTCATTTCATTTAAGGGTCTGGGCTGAAATGGAGCTTGTGGTGTTAAACTGAGGTATTCACAAAAAGAGCAAATCTGGGGCTGGGTTTATGGGGAATACATCTTATATGTGAAAAGAGGAATGGGAAAGGAATTATTTTGAAAAGGTCAGCTGATAAAAGCCAGTCCTTCTGGTGGAACATTGTACAGCTCAATCAGAGATGAAGGATTTGAAGATTTGGTTTTTGCTGGGTTGCCTAACCCTGCACTTGGTAGGATTCCTCTTTGGGAATGATTTTTTAGGAGGTCATTGTCATCCCAAGACTGGCAGCTCTTTGACTAAGGGAGGATCTGGCTCCACACTCCCTCAGCCTGGAATTTGAAGCTGCTTAGAAAACACATTATTCTACATTTGACTTTCCTTTTTTGGGGGGGGGTTGAAAACTGTGTTTTTGCATGAATTTTCATGAAAATTGGAGATGAATTTAGATTTTTAAAGGCGAGCTTTCAAGGCAGCTCAGTAGATTTTTGTGAGTCAGAATGGGTTGGAAGCTGGTTGACAGTGGAATGGCTGGGATCACATGGGATTTTTCAAGTCAGAGATAGCTCCACTTGTTCAAGAGATACTTTCATGTGGTTTCCAAGGGGAATAGTAAGTCCTTATAACATTTTTACAAGAGAGCCAATGTCAAAGTGCCTGGTGGCAAAGTTCCCTTGTTTCAGCCTCCAAACTCATCTTTCCAGCTAAAGTAAATATGTGTTGATAATGAATAAAACTCCTCTGTAAGAAGTGGTTTGAGCAAGAGATTTTAAAAGTTGGCAGTTTAATAGAACTGAAGATTATTTCCCTTTTCTTAGTGAAGGTGGGAAGAATTAACAGGTAGAGGAGCAGGTGAAAGCTCCTGGTGCTGTGGCTTTTAGTGTGGAATGAGTCAAGGAGCTGGGAAGAGCTGGGCTGTAGAATCATGGAATTGTTTAGGTTGGAAAAGATCTCCAAGATCAGGACCTTTCTTTCACGGGGCAAAAGTAAGCAGAACAACCTTTAGTTCCCATCCAAAATGTCTGTGTCACACGGAGAACATTCATTTTTCCATTGATAAACTCCATAAATATTTCAGATATCACACCAGGGCTCATCACCTGCAGTGAGCTTTTCCAATTACCCTGGGTAATTGTTCCGTGTGTAGTGAGCAGACTGAGTAACCCAAATCATCCCAGAGATTATTTGGCCCAGTGCCTCATATTGGGCTCTGGGAATTATTTTGGCCATTCATTCTTCCAAGGTCAGTATCAAAATAGTAACTTAGATGTGGTGGGTTTAACTTCTCTCCCTGTGGTTTCTTCTAACAATCCAAGACACGCTTTTTTTTTGATGTGTAAATCAGCTTTTTTTCACATTGAAAATGTTGGCCTTATCACTCACTGGTATCATTATGATTATTTTGCTTGTGCCAAGCTTTAATCCATTTTTAGGCAAGCTTTTCCCCATTCAGAGCATCACCAGTGGCCCGTCTGTCAGCTCTGGGGTGGGCAGGAGATGGCACCTGCTCAGTCTGAGAGTGTCTGCGTGGCCAGAGGCAGCCCTGGCCTGGGGGGGACTGATGAGCTCCCATTTAAGCCTTTTTTCCCAGTGACAGCACCAATTTGTGCCCTTTGCCAGCCATCAGTCTTCATTAGGCTGATAGGAAATGATATCTGGGAGATGTCTACCTGGCTTTCTGATTGGATTAAAATCCCAAGCGTTACTGGGACAAGGGAGAATGGGCAGCGTGATCACAGAACCCTGCTCCTCCGGCCATCAAAGCCAAGAGTGCCACATTATAAACTTCTCCTGTGCATTTCTGGGAGATATTTGTGTTTTTCTGGTCCACATGTGCCATTTACCCCTGGTTTGCTGGGATATTTTCCATCACCTGGAAAGCAGTGAAGACAAATGAGGAGGAGCAGCAGATTGTGAGAGGAACAGCAGCCATGTGAACATTAAAAGGCCTGAATATCAGCGGGGCCACTACATTTGCAAGACATTAGGTAGTTTATGTACTATTTTATGCATGGAGCCTCCTAACAGTTATTTCTCAGGGATCTGCAAAATATAAAAGACTTTAGGTTAAAGGAATAATAATGAATCATTTATGAGATATTATCTACGAAGATGGATTGGTTCCATCTGTTGCAGTAATAAAAATAATAATGCTCAGCAATTACATAAATGCTTTACAGGTTTTCAGTGTGCATCACAAACATTAATCTAAGATCTAGCCCATAGCACAGTTTTTAAGAGCTTGTAAAAGGCCTTCAGCTTATACATGCTGGGTTATTTATTTATTTTTAACAAGGAAATTCGTCGTAATAGAGTTTTTAAACTGGTTTAGAAAATTGAGTTGTAGCCCCTCAGTCTAAGGCAGTCTATGAAGATTGCCACAAAATTGGTTTCTTTTTCTTTCTGTTGGTTGAAGTTGCTTCAAATGTCCAGGAGAAATACAGCTCCACAGGCTGGTGTTCATTATCATACAAATGATGGAAAAGTCATCCAGGATGCCGTACTGGCATTATCTCCCAGTTATTTGTTAATCTCATTTTTTGTGTCTTGTAAGCAGCTCACTGAGGGAAGGGCAAGGGTTTCTGAGGCAGAGCAGAGCCTGGCAGTGGTTGTGCTGTTACACACTTACATTTCACATAGGATCTTGCTCCCTGAAAGAAATCATTTCTTTTGTTCACTGCAGGAAGAAATCAGATATATGAACGAGTGATTTCATGCTATAGGTGCAGCCTAATTTTACCAACAGAACAGGTATTAGATTTAATTTTGTTCTGCTTGGATTTTAATTTGAATTCTAGAAAAAGAAGTGATGATAACTTTAGACAAAAGAATGGTTTGTCTGGCAGACAGAGGTGTGGTAAAACAGGCAGGATTTAAGCACTGTTTGAAACAGAGTTATCTCAACTGATGTTTTGGGCATGTGCATAGGCTCTATGGGTATATAGATCAATATGTTCTGTTAGCTTCGATTTAGGTCCATTTGTGAAGGTGTCTTGGAATGGGCTCCTCTGCAGGGTAACTTGTGACCTTGAAAGACAAGGTGCCATGGGAGCTCTTGCCTTGTAAATCTGTTTATCTGTGCACGTCACAGATAAGACCCAGGCTTTGCAATGCCCCTTGACTGAACAAGTGACATTAATTCCATTAACTCTGGGCAAAAGTATTTGTATTGACAATTGGAATTGGGGGTGTGTGTGTTTATGTATCTTCCCCCACCAAATATTTGGCTTGGAAATATTTAACACTCAACCCAGAGAATAGAAAGGTTTTATTGAAACTAAACAAAATATATATATATATCTATTTTTCCTTCAGCAATATTCTGTTAACTCATATCTAATGAGATTAATTAAAACAGATCGGGAAAAAAACCCCTCCAGTGTTTCACAGGCAGAGAAACGCTGGGTTCAGTTTGGTCAGACCTGAGTGCTGATGAGCATTCATGAAAGAGAGAAGGGTTTGTTGTCAGTGCTACCTGCCCCTGTAATCACCCCTGAGCTGGGAAGCAATTCCCTGTTCCCTATCCCATTATCCCCCTCTCTGGATTAGTGGCTCTGGGAGGGAGCACTGGGCACTGAACTCCTGCTTTTGGGAGCTCCCAGGTGCTGCTGGAGGGGCTCTGCTCCCAGCCCGGCCTCACCTGGACATCCCCTGCTCCTCCTGCTCCTCACCTGCACATCTCCCTGGGGAGCCAGCTCCTCTCCAGCCCTTCGCTCAGGATGCTGCACTCCTGAAGCAGCTTCACTCTGACCGTCTGCGGGGCTGCCCCTCCGAGCCGCTGGGTCACAGAATCCCGGGATGGCTCAGGCTGGAAGGGACCACAGTGGCACAGGATTGTGTCCATGTGCCTCTGGGATATCCCCAGGGAGGAGGCTCCACAGCCTCTCTGGGCTCTGCTCAGGGCTGGGCAGTGCCCAGGGCAGAGGCTCTGCCTCCTGTGCAGGGACCATTCCTGGCCTCAGTCCCTGCCCGTGGCTCTGGTGCCACTGCTGGGCCTGGAGCAGAGCCTGGGCCCTGCCCTGCCCTCCCTGCACCCAGGGACACACACGGGGACACACAGGAACACCCAGGGACACCCAGGGACACCCAGGGCTGAGGGCCTCTCTCAGCTGGAGCTCCTCTCCAAGGCTGAGCAGCCCCAGCTCCCTCAGCCTGTCCTGGGCATGGAGATGCTCCAAGCCCTCCTTATCCCCACAGCCTGCACTGGCCCCACCCCAGGAGCTCCCTGTCCCTGCTGTGCTGAGGATCCAGAGCTGGACACAGCACCCCAGAGGTGCCACCAGGGCCGGGCAGAGGGGTGGGGTCCCTTGGTCCTTTGCTGGATGGCAGTGCCTATTCCCAGCTGTCACATTATGGCTAAAAGCAATTATTTCTTATAAAACACCTTTCATTCTGTGCGTGCTCCAAAACATGAAGTGCCCCATGGAAATCGCTTAATGCAAGTGCACCTCAGCCATTCAGGAACAACCTACAACAAACTGTTGTGGAAACCTGTCCAGAAGTCTCCCTGGATGCAGGATGGGGTGTGAACATTGGGATGTGTTTTCAGTTCCACTCTGATGAGAGTTAAATTTCAGAAGTGCTGCTCTGAACTGGCTTTGTTTCAGACATTGCAATAAACCCTTTCAAGCTGCTGGTGCACAGGAGCTTTGACGAACCAGTTCCAGCTCATCCTGCTCTGAGCTGGTTGGATCTCCCAGCCCCTGCTCTGTTTTGCTGCCAGGGCTCACCAGGCCACGGCAGGAGCGGCAGAAGGGAAATGTGCTTCCATCGGGACTGGGATCGTGGATCAAACCCAGCCACATCAGCAATTTAAACCGAGAGGCCGCTCTGTGAACAGCTGAGACATCCCACACCTCCTGTTTTAAACCTCTCCTGGAGGTGTTTCACCTCCCAGAGGGTGGCAGGCTGGATGATTAGAAGTCGTAACAGCAAACTGCTGCTGCAAGATGCTCCCCTTGTTTAAAATAACCATCTCCTGCAAAAATCCACAGTCAGGCTAGAAAATAATTAGGGTGATATTTATTTCTTTCTGTTCTTTCTTTCCTTAAAGATTGGTAATTATAGTTGAGGATATTGCCCCACAGTTACAAATAACTTGCTGAATTTTCCTGTGAAAATGGGTTTTGGTTGTGGCTACTCACATGGGAGCTCAGCACGTAGCAGGGTTTGAGAACACTGGGAAAAAAATGAGCTGCTAAATACCAATGCTGTTTGTGAGGAATATATAAAAAACTGGCTGTTACACAGCAGGATGATGCACAGAGCAGCACGGAGTAATATATTGGCTTATCTCGTAGTAATGGCTCGATAATTGGGATAACATCAGAAATCACTATCACTCCTTGCTGAGAAATTACTTGTTACCATCCTCTTGTTTAAATACAGCTGGGAGAGTTCTGAAATTATTTTCAGCACTGTTTGGAGGCTTCCCCTCATTTAACCTTCCAGATTCTACTTATAAAAATAAAAAGCTTAAATTCTTGGTGATGCCTTCCCCGTGCTGAGTTGCCTTTTGTGCACCTTCCCAGCTGGGTGTAATATCGAGCGGGTTTTTTTTTATCTTTTTAGTGTCTTAGGAAGATCCAATACCTTGTCTTGTAAAAAGTGCAGGGGAAAAAAAAAGGTGTTAATGGCTAATAAGAAATAATCTGTAGTTAACACAGCTCATCCTTTCTTTCATGCTCTGGCATGATCTCGTTGCTTTCGAATGTTGGATTATCAAACTGCAGGGTTTGAGGTGATGGAGAAGAATGGTTTATGGACCTCCTTGTGTCTGAGTAAAAAAGAATTATCTGCTTTAGTGGAATTTCCTGTGAAAATCAATCCCATCTAGGAGGTACCTGGGGGTCCTCTGGTCCCAAGAGAGAAAAAAAATATTAAAAAATATCGAGTGTTCATTCAACAGCAACAAAAATGTTTCTCCAGCTTGAGAACTTCGGAACAGTGCTCTTTGTTGCTAACGTTTCACAGTATGTGCAGAAGGTAAAAATGTCTAGTTTTGGGAAAATGAAGCTGAAAACAAATGCCAAAGAATTTGTATTGCTCCTGCCCATGTGCTTAGGAGATTTCTCAGGTGACTGTCCTCAGTCAGGGAAAGGTTTTCCCCCAGAGGGTGCTGGGCACTGAACAGGCTCTTCAGGGAACGGTCACATTCCCAAGGCTGCCAGAGCTCCAGGAGTGTTAAGACAACACTCAGGGACGGGGTGGGATTGTTGGGGTGTCCTGGGCAGGGCCAGGAGCAGGACTGGATGGACCTGGTGGATCCCTGCCAACTCAGGACATTCCACGATTCTACATCAGTCCCAACCACTGTTAAATACTGGCACTTCCTAAATTAGTGCCAACCAGCATCCTGTGCTGATAGACTGGCACAAGTGAGGGGCTTTGAAGGAAGCTGTATATTAAAAGGGAATTTTGTCCGTTGGAAGTTTTTTAGGACTGTTTGGTTTGGGGTTTCCTTTTATTCTTGGGCCTCTCTGGTTTTCTCGTGTATTTTCTATGCTTTCAGTTGAATCCATGTATATAAAAGGTGGAGTGAGGGAAGGGGCAGAGTCATTTCCAGAGGGTATTGATGATTTAACAGGTCTGGGTGGGTTTTGGTGGTGCCTGTGGCACAAGAGCCACGAGACTTCACCCTGACCAAATTCACCGGAGACACCGGTGGACAGGCGGGGAATTATCCTGGCAGTTTGGCTGCCTGCCATTCTTTTACTGCCTCCTGTAATTTCTGGATGGGATTGCATGATGGCTGTTGGGAAAACGGGCGGTTCCATGAATGGTGCCCTTTATTCCCAGCGTTAACTGTCGGATTTTATTTCGTTCCCTTCATGATAAGGCTCCCCCTGATATTCACATGACACCCCCCGTGAGCTGGAGCTGGGTGAGGAGAAGCCAAAGGAGCCTTTCTTGTGGGAGTTTGGGCTGATTTGAATGTGTTTCCCTGCAGGGGAAATCCCACATTCCTTCAGGTCCCAGATAAATCCTCTCATCCCATTCCCCATCGGAGAGGAAGCAGCAAGAAGAGAGAGCTGATGGCTCTCCCTGCTGCTGCTGGGTGCTGAAATAAACAACTCCACCGCACATTGGAGTGGAAAACGTGGAATTCTAGAGCTGCTCCAGGCAGGCAGCAGGACGGAGGGGACTTTCTGAGAGAATGAAATGAACGAGTCGAGAGTAAAACGCCCATTCCGAGGTGTGGGTGTGGGGAGGGAGGGATGGAGAGGGAAAAAGCAGCTGAAAGGAGGAGAAATATTCCCAGCTAAATGGCTCACCCTGTTTTCCAGGAACAAAAGTAGAAACCCACGTTGGGTATATGATTTAATTTACAGAAATATGAAGTTTTTGTATAATTAGGGGCTTTACTGTGACATTAGCAGGGTAAAATGTAATGTTTAAGAGGCTTTGTCACCTGCATGGTGTGTGCCCCTCTCCTGCAGAGCACCAGCTCATTCTGCTGTTCCACCCTGCTAATTTCTTCATTTCTACTGAGTTTGGTATTTAAATATCTGCCAACTCTCTGAGTTCCAACAAGCATTGGCATGAGTAATGAGTCAAATGTTAGAGCAGCATTATTCTTTGACAGTTCTAAAAGGATTATATAACTTGGATTTTAAATAATATTTTTGAAATGTGTAATTTAAAAGGTCCTCGTGTTCTGTAAATGGTTTAATTTTTCATCCCGTTTAATTGACATTGCAAAAGAATCATTAAGTCAATGATGATTAAAGCAGCACTTTTATGGATCAAACTCTCTTTGGGGAGAGATTCAGTCACCGTGAAAGAGATGTAGACATGTGTTTTGAGGATGCTGCAAGAGAAGCAGGAGCTGAATAGGCTTTCCAATAAAACCCCATCTAATCTGGAACCTCCTTCCAGTCAGGCCAAGGCACCTCAAGGGTCAGCACTGGGTGGTGTGGAGAAAACCTTTTGTGATTTTACAGGACACTTGGGAAGGAGGGAGGGTTTCAGCCCGATCTGAACCAGATTCTAAAGAAGTGAGGATGTAATCAAGTTATTAATTGTATCCTCATGGTGATATTCTGCTGCTTCCTTTTCTGTGTAGCAAACTTCTGCTCCTGCCAAAATAGATCAGGAACTTTGCTTGGGTTCATGTTGGATTTCAAAAGTGCATCCAAGGGATCGTTGCTGTTTTTATTTTGACTAAGAATTACAATATTTAACTCTATGGTAGGTCCTGAAATGGGAAATAGCATCTGGGAATGTTTTGTTTTTTAATTCTTTCCAGTCGTCTTAAATAATATCTGTGTTTGAGTGATTTTTGTTCCTTTTGAAGGTGGCTAAACATTATCCCATTATCCCATCCTGTGGAGAAGGGGAATGGTGTCATTACAGATTCAACTGGATGAGTTTCGCCTCAAATCTTGTTGTACATTGAAATGTGGGGGCCAGATATTTGTGTTTTAAATCATTTGTTTGGGAGGTTTTGTGTAAGATGTGACTTTTACTGAAAATAAAAATTAAAAAAGTTAGGAAATTCCAAGTTCTGGGAAACATCAGTAGAGCAAGTTGTGTAAAAGATCCTGAAATGGAGAAATAAATGAAATCAGGAATTAATGAATGATAAATACAGAAAAAAAAGTATTAAAATATATCAGGTCAGGAAATTGTGTTGCTCTAAGAGGGTTTGTGATAACATGGAATTGGGGCAGGGTGGGATCCCAATAAAAATGAAACCTGCAAAGTCAGGAGTGTCTCAGAGAAGATAAATAATTGGAAATAGGAGTAGATTGTCTAAGAACAGAATATGTCTCAGCTTGAAAATTCATTCCACATTTGTATGAGGTAGAGATAATAACCAAACTTTTAGTTTTATTCCATTAAGTTCCCTTAAATGATATCTCTGCTAAAAAGCACATTCAGCCTAAACTTAAAAATTCACTAAACCAAAGGTAAAACATTATCAGAGAGAGGAAAAAGTCATTTTAGAACAGGTTTGTGAAATATAAATTTAACAACTAAATAGGCTCTAAATTCTCAAACCTTTCAGTGAAACAATTTAACAAAAGCTTGGAAAAACTTCTGCCTTGTGATGAAATGGAGAAAAAAGGTTTGGCGCTAAATATTGTGGTCATTGATGATAAAGAAATTTTCCAGCCCTAGGGAAATTCTGGAGAATCTGGTGGCCCCCTGGCCACATTTGTTCCGCTGGTGTCATTAGCAATAATAACAATAAAGCAAAATCACTGGCTCCAGACCCAAAGTATCCCCACAGAAATGGAGAAATCTGGGCAAAATGTCAGCACCTACAAGGGAAAAACGCTGATTGCAACTAAAGCAAATTAGTCCTTCTACCTAAAGATAAGGAAAGCGGATTCTGCACATCTCTCCCACCCCTGCTGGCCCCATGTCCCACTTAATGACGTTCCCTAACCCAGGTTTCTCCTGAGCTACAGTCACTATGTGCCTACTTTTCAGAACAGCCTTTGAATTTTCATTCATCCCTCTCCATCCCCCAATTCCTTGGCTGTTCCCATAAGGAGGCTGGGGGGTGACAGCCACCTGAGCTCCTGCCTGAGGACCATTCCCATGGCAATTCCTGTGGGATTTTCCTTTCTCAGGTGGAGCAGTGGGCACTTCAGCGGCCTTTTGTGAAGTTTGGGGGGGTCACAGCCACCTGAGCTCCTGCCTGAGGACCATTCCCATGGCAATTCCTGTGGGATTTCCTCCTTGCAGGTGGAGCAGTGGGCACTTAGCAGCCCTTTGTGAAGTTTGGGGGGGGTGTCACATCCAGCTGAGCTCCTGCCTGGGGACCATTCCCATGGCAATTCCTGTGGGATTTTCCTTTCTCAGGTGGAGCAGTGGGCACTTCAGCGGCCTTTTGTGAAGTTTGGGGGGGTCACAGCCACCTGAGCTCCTGCGTGGACCATTCCTATGGCAATTCCTGTGGGATTTTCCTTTCTCAGGTGGAGCAGTGGGCACTTCAGCACCCCTTAGAGCTGCAGCAGGATCCTTCCTCACCTCCCTTATTTCCATCCCGTTCAGCTGAGCAGAATTTGAGGAGCCCCAGCAGGAATCTCCTGCTGCACGAGCGAGCCGTGAGGCGCGGGCAGCGAGGGGAGCCTTGGGCTCAGTCCCTTTGTTTCAGCCCCAAGGATCCAGATGGAAAAGCCCCATCCATCAGTGCTCTGCTGATCCCCCTAACTTCTCCGCTGACTTCCCTGTCAGGTGCATTTGTTTTACGACCCAGGACCTCAGCCAGCCTTAGTCAGAGCTCCCACAGGCTCTCTGCAGGATCCGAGGCTCCGCTGGGGCCGTGCCAGAGCGTCTGCGCGGCGTCTTCCTGCCCTGCTCCCGTGTGGAGCAGCTTGGCACTTATGGGAGGGAGGCCAAATGATCTTAAATAGTGCAGCAGTCCACAAAATCTTAATTGTGACTTCGGTTATTCCTTTGGAGGGGAGCAGAGCAGAGCGGTCCTTGATAAAGCTCTTTCCAGCTTGGTACGAACAGGGCGGGGAGACGGAACGTTTTGAGGGCAGGTGAGGGGGAGGATGTTTCCTAAATGTCTGAGGGCAAGATGTGACCAAGGTAGATTGAAAAAGGCCTCTAATGGGATGGGCTGTTTGTACCATTTTCCTCAACTTGAAAAATCCCTAATTTTCCCTGCTGAAGTTTTCCCTCAGTGCAGTTTATTATCTCTTTAGAGAAGAGAAAGAAACCCTCCCCTCTCCTTTGCAAGTATTTGAGGTTCAGGTACCTCTATTGGCTCTCCTGTTAATCCCTGTCTTTTCATGGGAGGTTGATAACCTAACTTATATTTTAATCGTTATATTTTAATCGTTTTGAGCAAGTATAAGAAACTTATAAATACAGAATATTTTAGTGAATGTTTTGCATCCAGGTTAGTTATGCCCATGCTGGGCATCTTCCCACCATGGCTCTTGTCTGTCCATGGTATTTGTTTTCCTCTCTTAACAAATCCTTGAGTACAGTTTTTAATGTATTTACCTACAGAATTCATTGTCAGTATTCTAGGGAGACTGAAAGATTCCATTATTGGGAAGAGCATTTCAGGTCAGCCTTAGGATTCAGCCAGTGCTTCCTGAGTCTTGAGTTTCCTCACGAAACCACGGCTCCTCACTGCATTTTTGGATATAAAACCAACCAAAAAAACGTTGAAAAAACTCTACTGGCAAATTCTGAACAGTTCTTTGGAGTCTGCAAACTTCCTTGTCCATCTCAGAGCTTTGGCTGCTGCTCTTGTGGAGCTCCAAGTCCCAAAATCTTGTGTTGTGTGCTGCCATTTTAATGAGCTGCAGTGGATTCAGGAGTCTCCATCAAGGACAGGATCCATGTGCTCCCTTCTGCCTCGTGCTGTGGCCTTTCCACAATAAAGCTTCTGGAGGAAACAGCTGATATCAATCTTATCTTAATGGCTCTAAAAACGTGGCTACAAGGCCTTGCACGAGGGAAATGGGATCTGGGAAAACTCAGCATTGACTGTTGTTGCAATAATTTAGCAAGTTTTATGTTCAATCTTTATTTCCGTTTTGCCATTTGTGTTGTATTTTGGCAATAGTAATTTATAATAAATTGCTGCCTTGAAGTGTTATTAAAGATACAAAAACCATCCTTTTACTTTCTTTTAAGGTTTGGAAATGTCCAAAATATTTTCACTGATTCGGGTGCATGAGATGCTACTGAAAAATCCAACTTCCTTTCCCCCCCCCCCTTCTTTTTGTTTTGATATTTTATTTAACAGCTCAAGTTTGCTTCTATTTCAGAAAAGCTTTATTTTAGCTCTTCGTTGAGAATTCTATCTAAACACTCTCGCTTTAGGATGTATTTTTTTGGTAAAATATTTCCTGGAAGAGAAATTTGGAATACAAGCACATATGGCCTGCTTAGGATCTGATTTCAGCGTTGTTCAGAGTAAGAAGAGAAGCAGAGCAGGATGAGAGAAATTTGGTGGCCACTGAGTTCCTGGCTGGCTGGAGCTGGGACATTTTAGCCCTTATCAAAGTTGGGGGAGCAGCTCCAACCCAGCCATCGGAGGGATTGGATCGATACCTGGCAAAGAGCCTGAAGGTCAGATAAAGTACTTAGGCAGGCAGGATGCCAGGCTAAAGAGATGTCAAGAAAATCAATTAGATCCTAAAGAAAGAGCAGCAAGCTAACTAAAAATCCAATCTTGAAAGGCTCTTGATATTTCCAAGCCAGCTTATTACTGTTCCTATATCTTTATCTGGCTAATAAAATTACCTTTGTTAAGCAATTAAAACCAGACTCGGGTCACGCCAGGCGAGCACAGAACGGGCTGGGAACACCTGTGTGGGACCAGATTAGGCACGGCTACGAGGGGGGAGATTAAATGGAGCAGCTTTGGGGGCAGAGAGTGACACCAGGGTGATTCAGCTGCCCTCCTCCTCCCCATCGATCCCTTTACCTTTGTGCTCTTGGCACACGTCTCGGAGACTTTCTCCCCCCGAGCGGTAATGGAAAAACGGAGACTTGGAGTTTGTCTGCTGGTGCCAGGTAGTTTGCTTAATAAATTATGGCTGTCTGAAGTAGAGAGGAGAGGAGAGGAGAGGAGAGGAGAGGAGAGGGGAGGAGAGAGG
>WAAG01070080.1:198719-211228 GCA_013390105.1 Tichodroma muraria | reverse complement strand
AGGAGAGGAGAGGAGAGGAGAGGAGAGGAGAGGAGAGGAGAGGAGTTCGGAGGGGTGGGTTGGCCTTTGCTTTCCTCTTCTCTCCCTGCATCTCCTTTTCCTTCTCTCTCCTCTCTTCCAAACCACAGTGATAGGAAGGAGCAGCATTTAACCAGATTAGCAGTTGGAAAAATGGACTTTGTCAGCTTTTCCAGGATGGGATTTCACGTCCTTTGTGCAGGACTGAACAGCAGTTAAAGGCTCTTTTTGCTCCTGTTGATGTGTTCATGGAATCAGAGTCACGGGATGGTTTGGGTTGGAAGGGACCTTAAGATTTCATCCAGTTCCAACTCCAAAGTTCCAACGTGCCACCCTCCAGGTCATGTTTGGTGGCGTGTTGGTGTCACTAGCCAGGGTTTGGGTTGACTGAAAAATGCCAGTTTTTGCTCTGAAAGGGATGGGTATTTCCACACAGCTTTTATTATTTGTATGTTGACTGACAGTTTTGGATGTTGTTAACCAGATGCTGGAAGCATCCTGTGGCTGGCCTGTCCATCCATTTGAGAACGTGGATGGGAATGTGTACGTGGACGGATCTCCCCCTCACATCACTGGGACAAAACTCCCAGAACGGAAATACTACTAATAATAACAATAATAATAGTAATAATAATAAATCTTTTCTTCATTCTGACCTTATGTGGAGACAGAGAATTCAATACATATTAATGAAATCAACAAAACCTGTCTGTACATAATTAATAAGGTTATTTATTTTATTCAGGGCTTTACTGGATGACTGAGGAATCAGAATAAGGAAGGGCACAAATAATGTCAATAGAAATCTGATTTGTCACTGAGGAAAGGGCTCAGGGTCTTAATTTCTTTCTTGTTTTTCTGCTCAGATGAATTTTATGATAACCTTGACCTAGAGTTTCAGCACATGCACAAGATTTTAATTAATTAGAGCCTTTTTGTTGCCAATGATCTCACAAACAAAATATTGTAGGAAATATGTGGTGTAGGACTTGTCACACTTCCTGTGCAAGACTTGGACTCCTTGCCAGGACAGATCTGTGACATTCTTGTCAGTATTCATTAGGATTATTTTCCTATTCAAATCCACATTTAATTGGCTGGCCTATAAATGAATCCAGTACCAAAGGATATGAAATCTTTCAGAATTTGAAAATGTTGCATTTTGAAATCTTAAAACCAATAAACAAAATCAAACCGTTTCCACAACTGCCTCCATTGCCAGTTATGACCTCCACTGGACAGCACATCTCAAATGTCCAAATTTAATATTTATAAATAAAAACATAATTAAATCTCCACTCCTCTCCGCCTGTCCCAAATATCTGTGCATTTCCCACAGGACCAGCTTTATTTGAATCAGCTGTATTTTTAGGAAGCTGGTGAGGAACCCCAGGTATTTCCCATACACAAATACATCTGTCTGTGAGTGTGTGTGAGCTAAAGAGTATTGCAGGTAGCAGACAGAATAGTACTTCTGGAGAGTGATGGCAGTGAGGCATGCACAGTAGATTAGGAGGGTTTGTGTGAAATCCTTTGTACTACTCTGGTGGTCAAATGTAAATCTTTATAGGGAGTGAAAGTCACGTCTTACGGATATGAACTCGGAGGCAAGCCTTCCATGGGAAATAGGGAGAAGGCAATTAAATTAAGGGTAATAATTTTATTATTACATTTTTGAATTTTAGTAGATACTCTTGTCTTATTCAGACTTTGTAAACTTGTGGGTTTTATAAATTTCGAGTGGCTCTGAAGGCTTTGGACATAATTTAGTCCTGACAGTTTCGATCTCTGCTTCATCCATAAGCCCTGGGGAATTCCTGCTGGGCCAGGACCCCTGGGAAATGTTTCTTCTTTTCAGTGCAATCACTTTCCATAAAGGGATTTTTTTTTTTTTCCCCCGCAAAGAAAACAGGTGTTTTAGGGTTATAAAAATATAACAATGTGGGAAAGTCTGTTCTGGCAGTGACAATCTGATTTCATCACCTTTAAGAGGATGCACAGATAGCTGGGCTCTTGTCAGCTGTTCCACCTGAAGTGTAAGAACCCTCTCCAAGCCAGCCCAGGATTACCAGTAGGAAGGAAATCAGGGATTACTGCCTGGCTTTGTGCTTTTCCAGCTCCTACAGGCATATTGTGCTATTGAGTGTTTGCAAGTTAATTCAGTTTTCTCTTGCAATTCTCCGAATTGTTTGGGTGCTTTGGCACAAGAATTCACCAATTAAGAAACAAGCAAAAAGACTTTTAAATAAAACTCACCACATTTGTTCAAGTCATTGAAAAGCAGGAAATTACTGTTGCTCTCCAAAAAGCAGCTGTGTGTATACAGTGACATTTTATTTAATGATTGAAATTATAGTATAAATATACATTGTATTGCTGGTTATTCTCATTTTACAATGCTGCAAAAGGGCTTGAGTAGAGATGTCAGTTCAGCCAGCCAGGCTTTCTCCAGGAGCAGAAGCAGCCCAGACCTTGATGACATTAATAAATATCAACTGGGTTTTAAATTCTGATGTTGGAAAGGTTTTATATTTACTTTTTGAATCTTTCCATTTTGGGAGCTGGGCTGCTGCTCCCTTGGTGTGGCTTTCTGTTGGTGTTTAGTATCAAGGTAAAAAATGATGTTTTAGGAGTTGTGGAATAAAAGTATCAGAATGGTTTCAATTGGAAGGGACCCTAAAGCTCATCCAGAGCCACCCCTTGCCACGGCAGGGACACCTCCCACTCTCCCAGGCTGCTCCAAGCCCCATCCAGCCTGGCCTTGGACATTTCCAGGGATCCAGGGGCAGCCCCAGCTGCTCTGGGAATGCTGAGCCAGGGCCTCCGCACCTTCACAGAGATAAATTTCTTCCTAATATTTCATCTAAATATCTCCACTTTTAAATTTAAGATCTTCCCCCTTGTCCTATTGATATCTGCCCTTGTAAAAAAAAATAAAAAAAATCACTCTCCCTCTTTTTTTTAAGCCTTCTTAAAGAACAGGAATGTTAATGTTATATTTTCCAGAAAAAAATAATTCCAGGGTTCTGTGAAAGCCTTGCTCACATCTCTGCTGGTGAGGAGAGGTTCTGTGGCTCCTCCAACAACCCTGGGGTTGCAGACTCCACCACAGGTAAAATGACAGAGGCAGCTCCTACCTGAGCCTTGGTTTATTCAGTGGTGGCAAGTGCCTGAAATGGTGCAAGGATTTACTTCCTTGGAAACAAAATGTGGCTGGACCAGTTGTAGAGTTTCCTGCTTAGGAAGGAATCTGGAGATGAGTAGGAAAAGCTCTCAGAATCTCAGCTCTCACAAGAAGCAGCAATTCAGCTGGAGACCTTCGTCCCTGCAGAGTGCCTGGAGCGAGCTCTGGTGACGCCTTCCCGAGGCTGGCCTGGAGCAGAGCCCAGGCAGAGCCAAAGGACAAAGCAGGGATTTATTAAAAGGCCTCCGTGGCCACACCTGGGCAGTGCCAGAGCCCGGCTGGGCACACCCAGGATGGCCCCAAAATGGGCACAGAATGGGTGAGTGGTCACCAGGTGCCACACTTTTATAAGCTCTGCTCCATCAGCAAATTGGAGTTAATTGCCCAATTCCAGCTCCAGCTTATGGAGCTCCATCCTCCTTGTTTTTCCTCTCACTTCACCGTTGGTTTTGCTCTTGGGCCTGGAAGTTGTCCTTGGTCCCAGGCTGGAGAAGGAATTGTTTTGTCTCCTGCTCTGTGAAGAGAGCTCAGAACACTGAACATGAAACCCAGAACCACCCACTGAAACAGCACAGAAACTGAAAAATAGAAAAGCTAAAACTTAAGGCATCACCTGAATAGCTGGGAATATAAAAAATAGATGGGAGACATGGTTTGGGCAATGCCTGATGAGTAACGAACTGGGAACACTCACCACGGCATTAAGGTCATGCTGTATTTTAATTAGAGAGAGGATAGGAAATGATCTAATTATCTGCATGGCTCTTCCAGAGGGAGAATGAACAACTTGTGCAGGTGAAGGTGGCCAAGCCTGGCTTGGCATTGGGCTGGAGCAGAGCTGGGAGCTGATGGAGCTCAACCCTGCTCCTCTGGAAACGTGTGCTTGGTGGATTCAGAAAGGAACAGGAAACCGCAGAAATTATCCAATTTTGGGGGGTCTGGAGAGTCAGTTCTGTGGGGAGCAGTGATATAACTATTAAAATAATAACTTTCTAGAAATACATATTTAAGACCCATTTTGTACTGTGATGATGGAAATTTTCTAATTAAATTAAGGACGTCTTATTGATTTTTAAGAGCTGAGGTGTTCAATGCTTTGGTCATGTAAAAGTTTGAACTTTTCTTGGCTGTGTATTTGAAACTCTGAAGAAATCTCTTGCCTATTTTTCAATCTGGAGAGCTCAAAGATGTTACTTGTGGTCAATTTTCCAGCCAAGAGGATTTCAGTCATGTGAGGGAAAATGACACCGATTTTATTCAGTCCATCAGCACTGATAATACACTTGGAGAGAACCATCTGCATTGATGGGATTGTATTTATGTACAACTGCACATAAATCAATTTCTTTTTCCTGAATCACCACTCGGTGAGATTTTTTAGGGGTATTTGGGATTAATTTTACTGTTGTTGTAGGAGAGGTAAGATAAGGACCAGTCTGTAATAGTGGAAAACAAGAATACATCAGCTTTGTTTTAAAATGCTTCATCGGTTGGAGACTCAGTGTGAAAATAATCTGAGTTATGTCTTGAAGATGGGCAAGGAAATGATTAAGTGACTCTATTTCTATGCAGATTGGGGCTACGTAATTAAATACCTACTTACAGACAAAAGCAGAGATGAAATTGCTTCCTCAGTTCAGAGAAAAAAATAATAGGAAGGGCTATAAAATGGTATGAATAAAGAAATAAATGGGACCAGTAAATGGCCAGTCAGTGGGGTGTTTTGGAATTAGAGAGGATGAAGCCAACCTGATCTTTTATTCTATTTTTAATTTTTCTGAGAGTGCAGGTTAGGCTGAAAAAGAGGCTGGAATAAACCTAAACTTAAATAAAGCATTGGAAATGAGGCTTGTTTGAAATGTTGATTAAGAACTATAAATCATTATCTGGCACATTTTAAATAAGTTGAGCTGGCAACTGTCTGGTTTCAAAGGGGAGCTTAAAGAGATGATAACTGAGAAATAAATTCCTGGTAGGGAGACTCTTAGGTTGGTTCTAGATGTTTCTATCAATGACCTAGAAGGAAAAAAGAAATCATTACTGAGCATCACTAAACCCCTAGCAAATGGCTTTATAGAGAGATTATGTATTCTTTACGTGGAGAAGATGATGTATTGGTCTTATCAGAATTGTGCAGTGGCCTCATCTATAATAAACTCTGTGGTGTATAAAACATTGAGCAGATAAAGGCGCGGTGCAGGCCAGGAGGAGAAGCTGGAACGGAGCAAAGCTGAGGTGCACATGTTCAAAATGGCTGTGATTAATCATTATTCTCATGAGCTCTGGGTGCAGTGCCACTTTTGATTTTTATCTCACTGCTGTCTGGTTTTGAAGCAGGCAGTCTGCTGTGTTCCCAGGCCTTTTGGTGACTGAGGGTGGAGATACCGAATTAAATGTAGAGCTGGAAACCCTGGACACCTCCTTCTTCACTGCCTTGCAAGGGGCTTTTGCAGTCCTGTTCTTGGCTTTGCCCAGGGAATCTTTGGTGTTTCCCAAAGGGTTTTTAATGTATCAGTGGAGAGCTGCATTTTTGCAGGAAGCAGTAATGTAGGTGGAAAGATCAGGGAACAGCTCTGCAATAAAATCTGAATAAATGAACGTTTTCCCAAATGACCTAAATTGCAGCTAAGGAAACTAAGATGCCTTTGGGCTGGGAGTGGGTCTGAATGTGCTGTGGATTTAAAAAAGGGGTTTGAAATGGTGTTTGGGGTCTGAAATGTGGAAATGTTGCCCGGTTCCCTGTGTGTCCTACATCCCTCCCTGCCCCTCCGTGCATTCCCGCGGCATCGGCTGCGGTGCCCAGCGGGGCCATCCTGACCCCTCACCCCACTATCCCTGTTCCTTTTCTACCCTACTCTTCATTCCCAATCCCAGCTGATTTCACAGAATCCCAGAATCCCTGACTGGTTTGCGTAGGAAGGAATCTTAAAGCTCATCCCATCCCACCCCTGCCACGGGCAGGGACACCTCCCACCACCCCAGGTTGCTCCAAACCCTGTCCAACCTGGCCTTGGACACTTTATATCCATTAACAGCTAATATTTAAATAATGTTCAGTAACACAGGACTCAGGTGGGGAGAAAATGCTGTTTACTCAAAGTCTCCCCTTTTTTTTAAGTAGAAGTGCTGAGTAAACAAGACTTTGTGCCCAGTGATTTTCTGGGCATCCCCTCCGGCACGGAGCAGACACGGACCTGGCTGGCTGAGCCCTTGTCTGAAAGCTCCTTCCTTGCATCCATGGCATTAATTCAGCTGCCTTCATATGGCTGCTTTCCTCCTGGATCATTTGATATGTTCTGTAGACTGCCTGCTGAGGCACTGTGTCTGCATTGTTCCGAGGAGAACACTGCCAGTCCCGCTGGATTTATATCCCCGATTTCCTGGATGCTGAGCTTGTTTCCATTATAATTCAATGTCCTGCCTCCTTCCCTCTGGTCGGGGTGCACGGCACGGAAATTGTTTCTGTTGTGGAATTACCTTCTGACAGTGATGCATGAGGAAATTATTCCAAAAACCCCTGAAAAATACAGTGCATGCTGCAAGAAATTCAGGGAACTAACCGGGCTAAGGGAAACCTTCCAGGCCGGCCTGAAGTATGGAAGTCTTTCCAAGGATTTGTGTCATCCAGGGGCAGTTGTATGGTGCTCGGCAAAGATTCCTACAGGACAGTCACACTTGGAATTCCAGCAGATTAGCCTATCATCAAGTCATCAGGATCCTGCTATTGGAATAAACACAGCTGTTGTTTTCCAAGAAATGTGGCAAAGAGCAGCAAGGGAAAAAGGGACAATTAGTGTTGCTGAACGCCAAGGAACTCAGGCTGGCATCGCTCTGTTGGGGAGAGTTTGCTTTCTGGAAAGCCCTTTTTGCAACAGAGGAAAACCCAAACCCATCCCATATCAGAGACTCTTGACTTTTCAAATTGAAGGTGGGAATAATTCCCTTCTTTGTTTTATGTTTTTGGGTTGATTTGGTTTTTTTTTTTGGTATGGGGGCGGTTTTTTTAATCGGTTGCTTTTATTCTTTCAGAAGTATTTAATTTATTTCATTTTCTGCTCCTCCTATTTCTGCTCCTGATCTACATTTTAGCAACAAATGGGAGAGCTGGGGGTGCTCACCTGGAGAAGAGAAGGCTCCAAGGGATACTTTGGAGCCCTTCCAGGGCCTGAAGGAGCTCCAGGAGAGCTGGAGAGGGACCAGGGACAAGGGGTGGAGGGACAGAACACAGGGAATGGCCCAGTGCCAGAGGGCAGGGCTGGATGGGATATTGGGAAGGAATTCCTGGCTGGGAGGGTGGGGAGGAGCTGGCACAGGGTGCCCAGAGAAGCTGTGGCTGCCCCTGGATCCCTGGGAGTGTCCAAGGCCAGGCTGGATGGGGCTTGGACACTTCCAGGGATAGTAGAAGGTGTTCCTGCCCATGGCAGGGGCTGGAAGGGGATGATCTTTAAGGCCCCTTCCAACCCAAATCAGTCTGTGACTCTATGATTCCTTGTTTTTGATGATGTAAGGATCTGGGGAAAAATAAATTAGGGTATTTCCTAAAACAAACCCCCAGATTACACTTCCATAGCATCTTTGTCCAAAAAACCTGCAAACTCTATAAAAGATGTAGCTAAAGGCTTCTTTTTAAAGTTTTGGCTTCTACATCATATTTTACCCCAAAAGAATTCCACAAACTGGAGACAAACTTCAGGTTTCAATGGAAAAATGGAAAGTTGGGGTTTAAACAATCTGTTCTTTCCTGGGATCTCCTTGGAGCAGGAGAGGCTCGGTAGGAGGCAGGTAAAGAGATTAATTTGGGCAACAGAGGAAGCAAGAGAGTCTTGATGTCATTAAAGGAAGAAAGTAGAGAGAAAATGAGCGTATAATGACATAAAACACCTCTGGTGGTCTCAGCAAAAGTGTCAGGAGGGGCCATGGGAGGAAATATGTGCGAGTGAGAGGAGCTCATTTCCTCTGCGTGGCTGAGGTGGTTCATCCCTTCCACCTCAGCACTTTATTTATACCCCCTTCTGGCAGGATATGGACGGCAATTTCCTTATTCCTGACAGCTTTTTATATCCAAACTGGAAATCATCCTGCTCTCCCCATTCCTTATGGGAAGCAGGGGTGGATTATACGGCACTGGGATGGATTGGGCCTAGGGAGGAGAGCTAAGAAGATGCTGGAAGTAACGAGTGGCAGGATTGTCACGGTGATGGGAGGAGTGTAACGAAGGCCTGGGATCCAAAAAACCTGGAAAAATTGGTGCTGCCACCTGGGGACTTTTGGGAGATACCAGAGGATGGAATTCAGAAGCTTTTAACATTATTCAAAAGGGAAAGTCTGAAAAGTGTTGCTTATTTGTGGGGGGTCTTCGCCACAGAGCATATTTCAATGTTCAGCTTGTTAATTAATTAATAAAAGTCGTTTTTTTGGCACAGCTGTGCCCTGTCCTGCATGGACTGAGAAGAGGATTTAAATTATCTTTCTTGGACATTACTCAATGGACCTTCCACTGAGCAGTCTCTCTCTTGCTTCTGCTTTCAAGCTCATTAACACAAACTTCCAGCTTCTTCATTCCTAATGCCAGAATAAAAATTTGTCCGTGTGCTTGAGTCCAGGCAATCTGGCAAAGCTTATTCAAAGTAAGGCTAGGAAATCTGATAAAAAAGGAAAGATGGATAGGAAATCTGATCAAAGGAGTGATTCATTCTGTGGTAGCCATGAGTTGCATCTTTGTTCCCTACTTGTTTGTGTCACTTCAGGTGGAATGTCCTTCCACTGTGGCTGTGGAAAGCTCTGGAGAGAATTCCTGCTTGGGAAGTGAAGCGGAAATTCCTGAGGGACATTTTCATCTTTCTTTTCTGTCACTGTGCATTTTTGGTCCATGCTTTTGTATCTTAATAACAGCAAGAAGCAGAATTTGTAAGAATTGTTTCAAGAAAGGAGAACGTGGCAGTCAATAAATTAATTTATTGAAAAAAACCCCAAAAATGCCATCCATGTAATTCCAGAATTAGAAAATATAAGTGAAAGTTATCTCTGACTAGATTTTGATGTGGGATTACCAAGAAGATGGTTAAAGAAGGTCATTTTATTTGGCACGTGGATTTTAAACAGAACACGATGTAACGTGCTCGTGGAATATCACCGTGGGATCAGCTCTTTGGATGCAGCTCCTCATATTTTGGGTTTGTGGCACAGAATTTACCCAGGGAGAGAATACCTGGCTGCCCAGGCATGGCATGGGAATGTGTGGCCTTTTTTTCCAGCTTATTCCTGAGCGTTCCCTGTGGGTGGTTGTTGCATTTCTGACGTGACAGAGATTTTCTGTGGAGCTCTTGGATGTGATGTTCAGCATCACCAGGAGCCCACCAGTGCCTGGAGGCCTCTGTTGCAACACCTTTTGGAGCGTTTTTGGTAGGGATTTGCTGCCCATGATATTTTTCCCCAGCTTTAATTTTCCAGCTGGAGCTCGCCTGGGCTCAGGGATGTGTCTCCATCCCAACCTGTGCATCCAGGATCTGTGCCCTGCACCCTCTGGGCCGCCCAATCCCAAATGGAGCACGTGGATCCTGACACCAACAATCAAATATCCAGCAACCATAATCCACTATGTTCCAAGAGGAAAGAACAGCAAAATGCGTTTGGAAAATATTTGGGAAAATAAGATAAGTGGTGCACGCTGAGGTAGAGGGAGCCAATTTTGTGAGTCTCGGCTCCAACGGTAATGATGTGATTTAGATTAATTGCAGTGTTTTATTGCTTTGAATTGAAAACAGCGTTTTTGTAGGCGAGACAGCAGGTGCAGAATATCTCAAAAGTAAAGATCCAGTTTTTCCTGAATGCTTACTAAGTAATAAAAATGGGAAAGGAAAACGACAGAAAATTCACTACACATAGTGAATTTTGTTTCCAAATCCAAAGTCTTGTGCTCGTCTTTCTTGAAGCAATCGCAGGCCTCCAGGCAGCAGATTTCCATCCCGCCTCACTGTGCACCCTGAGGATTTTGATCCAGTCTAAACTTTGCATAAGAGACTGGTTTAAACCATTGGGTTGTGTCAATGAGATTTATGAGGTGCTGGAGAACACCTAAATCTGGGGCAAGAGCTGAATAGCAGGACAAGCATTAACATAGAGCCATGGCTGCAGGAAATGCAGTGTCCATTGAATCCTGTGGATCCTTATCCCTCCCAGCAACAGTGCCCAGTATGTTCTGCCTTGGGAACAGAAAGAGAATTATGAATTAGGCACCTTGAAAGCCCATCACTATTTGCAGTTCTCCACCAAAAGGCTGCTGTTTGTTCATTCTGGCCGTGTGTCCTGGCTGCAGTCTGCCCTGGGTACACTCTGCTGCTCAGCACCCAAAGTGCTTTCTTCCTAAATGAGCCAGGAATTCTTCACCCTTGATGGGATTAAATGCCCAAAGCTGCACGTTCAGAGTCTCTTCCTCGGGATAATCACAAGGACGTGGTGCTGTGCAGTGAGACAGCATTTTGCTTAGTCAAAGAGAAGAGTTTCCAAGGGCACGGAGAGACAGGACAAGGGAATTGGCTTCCAAGTGACAAAGAGGAGCTTTAGATGGGATATTGGGAAGAAATTGTTCCCTGTGAGGGTGGGGAGGCCCTGGCACAGGTTGCCCAGAGAAGCTGAGGCTGCCCCTGGATCCCTGGGAGTGCCCAAGGCCAGGCTGACCAGGGCTTGGAGCAGCCTGGGATAGTGGAAGGTGTCCTTGCCCATGGCAGGGGTGGCACTGGATGATCTTTAAGGTTCCTTCCATGCCAAACATTCTGGGATTCCAGGATAAGCTGAGGGAGTGCTGTGTGGTGAGCTGTAGGTTCCCCATATCCTTTCCTTGGGAAGCATGTGGCTTTCCCAGCATTGCCTCTCTCATCCTTTCTGGGTATAGATTTAGAAATCCATTCCCTGTTGGAACAGCTGGGTCTGTTCTGCTGAGGACTTCCAGGCACCTGCTGGAATGGGCTGAGGAAAGCTGTGGGCAGTGCTGCTGCTGTTGGGGAGCACACCTGGGGCAGCTCAAGACTCTTCACCTACGGAATTCAGCATCCCTGGCTGTTGCTCCCTGTGGTTGGTTTGCTCACTGCCTCAGACAGTTTTCATTTTGTTTCAATAAATGAAACAGGCAGTACTTTGTATTGTACAGGAATTTGCATTTGGAAGAGCAAATTCATCCTTAGTAACAAAGGGCAAAAGCATTTGGACTACATTTAGGGACCAGAACCTACAGAGGGACCTAAGGAGAGGTGTAACAAACCTAATTATAAACAAATATTGATTATTTTAACTAGCAGTGCGATTTTTTTTTTCCCCAAGACAAACCATTTCGTTGCCTTTGTTTCTCCTGCCATTGATGCCTAGGTTGGTTTGATATTTTTGATAAGGATAAGGAGAGAAATCACTTAGCTTGGAGGCAGGAATGGGCCTGAGAGAGCCGTGCAGGGCTGTTCAGAAGGGCTGGCTCAGCGGAGCTGTCTGGCCTGGCTCTGTCTGCCCATCGAGCTGTCTGCTGAGCAGGGAGCTGACTGCTCTGAGCCTGAGCTGCATGGCCACGATGTCCAACAGCTGCCAGAGCCCTCCAGGGGCTGCAGAGCTTCCTCCCTGTTCCTAGGAACACGAGGAGGAGGGACAAGGTTCTGGGTATGCCCTGGAGTAGAGTCACAGAATCCCAGAACGGTTTGGGTGGGGAGGAATCTCAAAGCCCATCCAGTTCCACCCCTTGCTGTGGGCAGGGACACCTTCTGCTGTCCCAGGGTGCTCCAGCCTGGCCTTGGACACTTCCAGGGGGACCGGGGGCAGCCACAGCTTCTCTGGGCACCCTGTTCCAGGGCCTCCCCACTCTCACAGGGAAAATTTCTTCCTAACATCCAACTCAAACCTACCCTGCTTCAGATTAATGCCTTTTCCCATGTTCTGTCCCTCCATCCCTTGTCCTAAGTCCCTCTCCAGCTCTCTTGGAGCCCTTTTAGGTACTGGAAGGGGTACTAACTTCTCCCTGGAGCTTTCTCTTCTCCAGACATCAACATTCATCTATTTAAGTTAAAAAGTGGTCAGATGTTGGCCAAAGATTCAGCTTGATTTGGTTCAGCTCTGCTGTTGCCGAAGGTCTGACTTTATTTTAGATTTTCAGTGGAAGCTTTGGGCTCTTCCCAGGCCCGAGATCCCATCCATGGGGTTTGGAATTTTTGTTTATCAGAGAGGAGCAGCTCCATCCCTGCCTCCCCTGGTCCTGTCCATCTGCACTGATGGTCAGGTGAGCAGCACCACCCTCCCCCCCCCCATCCACTCACCCCCCCCGTGGGGGATC
>WAAG01070080.1:186872-198699 GCA_013390105.1 Tichodroma muraria | reverse complement strand
CCCCCCCATCACTGCATCCCCACAGTGGGGCATCAACCTTTCCCAGTTCCAGTTCTTTGCTTTTGATGAGGTTTGGGGTATTACCAAATCCTTCAGAGTCTTTGGGGAAAGACAGCTGGGAAAGGGCAAGCAAAACTCTCCTATTTTAGTGTGCATTGCATAAGAGAAGCACAGGAAGCGGGGAGAGAGCTCCTAGGAGGAGAGAGTTATCCCACACAACACTGCCAACGGAGCACAGTCTGGTAAGGGCACCCAGGGCTCCTTCCTTGCGTGCTATACATAGATCCTCCTGCCTATAATGGGAGAATTAGGTAATTTTACACAGTTTTCGGTATAAAGCATGGTTTGTTTAGTGTAGCTGATTACTGGAATGGCTGGAAAACAAGCTTTCCTTGACCTGTGACACGGGAATATTTGTTCTGTGAATGATTGAAGGCTCTGTCCCCATTTGTTTTCCTCATGACCCTGTCCTCCTGCTAGTCTCATTTCCATTTTTAATGTGCTCCTTGGCGTAGCAGCAGAGCGAGAGCGGGGCTCGCTCATTCAAGGCAGGTTTTTTTGTTTTCCTTTTTCCTGTTTGTAATTTTCTGCTGTTACAGATCAGGTTGTAGTTGTTGGCAGTGATTCATGCAGAGAGGCAGAAGACCCAGATTTTTTGTTTAGCATTTTTCAATATGTTTGGCATTTTAATGTTCTCAAACCACTCTTTAATTTGTTACATCTTGCTCACTCATAATGTACAGCTGGGGAGAGATTGGTACCATAGAGAAGTTCCTGAGGGCTCCCGGGTGAGGAGTGTTAGAGACTGGAACGTTCAGGTAATTATGGAACAATTGGGAGTTTACAGAGGGTCCATTACATGCCACGAGTTTAAAATGTAATTTTTTGCTTGTCTAAATGAGAATCATGGAATGGTTCAGGTTGGAAAAGGCCTCTCAGACCATTGAGGCCTTTCAACCATATCCCCTGCACTGCGACTTCCATCACTAATCTGTGTCCCCAAATGCCACATCCACACATTTTTTGAACACTTCCAGGGCTGGCAACTCCACCACTTCCCTGGGCAACCTGTCCAATGCTTGATCACCCCTTCAGAGGTGAAATTTTTCCTAATATCCAATCCAAATTTCCATTCTTCCATTGACTGCAGCATTTGGAGTAGCTGCAAACCCACTGTGGTGTGTAAATTGGATTTGTAACCCTACAAATGATGTAGTACTTGCTGCTAGTCAGGTAAAGTCCTCTGCAAATATTTGGTTGAGGAAGGGATCCTTCTGTGAGGCAGTCCAAGTTATGTTTTATTTAAGCTCTGCTTTAGTGAGATTGATAAAAGGCAGCTGGAGGGTGAGGCAATTGGAATGAGGAGAAAAGTGCTGGAGCAACAGGTAAAGCCCATCCTGATTTATTTCTCTGCCCACAAAGGAAAAGATTTAATCTGAGGGTAGAAGCCAAGACATCGCAGTCCCTTGAAAGCAGGACGAGATGTGGACAGGATCAAGGAAAGCAGCGGGACTGGAGTTTTACCTCTTCATTTCTCCCCCCACCTTCACCCTTACGAGAGAATCGATTTCTTTTCTTCCCGAACGCATCTTGCGAAATAAATCTCCCGAGCGGAAAGATCGCTGTGTGTTTGAAACGCCTTTGTAATTCCTTCCGCTTCCCCGTGCTGCCTTTCCCGTGGATCCGAGCATGGAGCCACCGGCACCAGGATCTGCGGCAGGAATCATCTCCGCCTGACAGATGGGACTCCGAGGCACAGATGGGGCTCCCTGGCTGGAGCAGGGAGGCTGAAGCCACGCGCGGCGGCACCGCCGAGCCTGGAACATCGCGTCTCTCCCGGATCCTTCCCTGCCCCGATCCGACGCTCCTCACACGTGCTGGGACACGGCTCAGGCAGGAGAAGGATGAGGTCGTGATGCCTTGGGCTCTGATACCTTCTGGACTGCAGCTGGGCCCCCTCAGAGTGCTGGCAGAGGTGGCGGGGCACGAGCTGGGTATTCCTCTGGTCCAGGGCAAATTTCCAGATTCCTCACCGTCCCATCTGGGGTGCCAGAACTGATGCCTTCCCGAGGCTGGCCTGGAGCAGAGCCCAGGCAGAGCCAAAGGACAAAGCAGGGATTTATTAAAAGGCCTCCGTGGCACACCTGGGCAGTGCCAGAGCCCGGCTGGGCCCCACCCAGGATGGCCCCAAAATGGGCACAGAATGGGTGAGTGATCACCAGGTGCCACACTTTTATAAGCTCTGCTCCATCAGCAAATTGGAGTTAATTGCCCAATTCCAGCTTCAGCTTATGGAGCTCCATCCTCCTTGTTTTTCCTCTCACTTCACCGTTGGTTTTGCTCTTGGGCCTGGAAGTTGTATCGGTTGTTCTTGGTACCAAGCTAGAGAAGGAATTGTTTGGTCTATGTGCTCTGTGAAGAGAGCTCACTAGCATTTAATATAAAACCCAGAACTACCCCCTAAAACAGCACAGAATATAAAAGATATAAAAGCTAAAACTTAAGGCATCATTTATGTCCTGATCTGGTGTGATTTCCACTGGGAAGTGTGTGGCACTGGTGGGGCGAGGTCCAGGGGCTCACAAGACATTCCAGCATCATGCAGTTTTTACTTTTGCTCTCCAAGGGTTTTGCTCTTCTTGTGGAACAGCATCAGATACTGAAATCTGGATTATTCTCACACAGAGTAAAGTAAAGTAGTAAAGATGGCAGGAGTCTCTGCCATCCTGCTTGATGGTTAGGGAGTCTCCAGGAGGAGATGGTTGGAGATGAGGGAGGTTCCTTCAGAAACCCTCTTGGGTTCTGGTTGTGCTTGGCAAAAATTGGACCTTTTCTGTCAAGTGTTCTGAGTTTGTGGAAGGGGTGAATTTCCCAAATTTCTGCTTGTTTTATTTTAAAAGTGGAGGGAGATACATTCCTACGAGACAGCGAGAAAAAAATGCATGAAGGCTCTGAAAAATCCCAGAAACTGAAGCAATAGGTGATATTTTATTAGGGTGCATTTAATGGCAGGTATTTAAAAGCAGATAAATCCCTACTGTCTTTCATTAGCAAACAAAAGGAGGCTGTGGACTCCCCGTCCCTGGCAGTGTCCAAGGCCGGTCTGGACAGGGCTTGGAGCAGCCTGGGATATTGGAAGGTGTCCCTGCCATGGCAGGGGGTAAACCAGTGCAACGTTGATGACCAACTTTATAGTCGGGATGAGCTTTAAGGTCCTTCCACCCCAAACCATTCTGGGATTCTGTGGTTCTGTGAAAACCTCCAGCAGGTTTAAACCGCAGAACAGGCAGCGAAAGGCAAACGTTCCTGAGTGCACAGCCTCCGAGGAACCCAGGAAATGACACTGTCATCCACAATTCTCGTCCTCTCATGTATTTCCTTGTGGAGGTCAGGTCAGAATTCCTTGTTAAAATCCCTCCTGCTGGAGAATTAGTCGGTGAAGGGGTTTGTGGGTGGAACGGTGTCTTGAGCAATTCCTTCATCTTCAGCGAGTATTGGCTGAGCTGGGCAGGGATCTTCTCCACGAGGGATTATCATTCCATCCTCCTCCCTTGCAGGAGGTGTGTTTGTGCGTGCGTGAGCTCAGGAATCGGGTGATTTATTTTTTTCTAACGCGTCGGTGTAGGAACCGCGTTGGGTAACGGCGGTTCTGGAACCTTTCCCCAGACAAATCAGAAAAAGGCTTTGCTCCAGAGCTGGGCTCAGCACGTCGGGATTGAGAGCTCCTTTCCTATCAGAGTTCGGAGATATTATTAAACTTTGCATCGCTGTGAATTATGTATCAGTCAGCACTTTATCAAAATAGCAACATCTTGAAGTACTTATTGAACAAACATGAAAGTAGCGTCTTGGATTACTTAGGAAGCATCTTTACACAGCGAGGAGAAATACAAGCTTTCTGTTTTTCGGGTAATAAAGGGCAAACAGGCTCAATAAATAGCTGCTTTTGGGAAATGGGATTTAATATTCATGAAAGTCAGCATTCTTGGGGAAAAAATATAATAAAAGACAGAGAAAGCCTAAAAGCTCAGGGCTCTCCTCTACACAATAGGCGAAACCATCAAGGAGCCCATTTGGGATCCACTGAAGTTCAAGTTTTGTCAATCCCAGGGAGGGTTTTCTTGGCTAGAGGATGCCAGGGAGATAAAATTCACCAGGGCCTTTGGGAAATGCTTTGAGTTCATTAAATGAGATGGTGGTGAAAGCAGAGTATTTTAAACCTCACATTTTAAATTGTTTTTATTCACCATTTCACACATTTTTCTCAAGCTTTTTGGTACATTTTTGTCGCAAAGGCCTTATTTGACATTCTGTGAAGATAATGGGACAATCTAATACTAAACCAAAGGGTGCCAGCATGAAGCCACACCTCAGTGAGCCCCCAGCTGAGTTCTAATGCTGTCCTAATTCCTTAATGATCCTTTTATTCCAACAACCTCCAGCTTGTCCAGAAGGAGGTCTCTGCTTGCTGGGGACTGTGCAAACACAGAGTGATAAATGCTCCCTGTCATGCCAAAACGTGTGGCTCCTGGGAAGAGACAGGGGAAGGGCTCATGGAATGGTTTAGGATGGAAAAGCCCTCCAAGACCATCGAGTCCAGCCTTTCCCCCAGCACTACCAAGACCAGCACTGCCCCCTGTCCCCAAGTGCCACATCCACAGGGCTTTGAAACCCCTCCAGGGATAGGCACTCCCCCACTGCCCCGGGCAGCTGGGCCAGGGCTGGACAGCGGCTGCTTCCCAGGAAGTAATTTTCCCAAATATCCAATTTAAACCCCTCTTGGTGCAACTTGAGGCTGTTTGCTCTTGCTGCTAGGGAAAAGAGACTGAATGCTGTGTAAGATAAGGAAGGGAGGGTATCCTCCTCTCTTGAAGGGGATGTGGATGACTTTCTCTGGGATGCTCCTGTTTCAGTCCCCTTCTTCAGTCTATCCCTTCTTAAAAGTGATTGAACTGATTACATTTGCTTATAATTGCTTTTACCAAAAGCAACAATTTATATTTGTTGCAATGCCACTTGCTGCTGCGAGCAGAGCTTTACTGCAGAATTTCACTCAGCCACTGATTGTTGAAATTTAGGGTTTTTTTGGAAAATAAGTGACTGATGAGACATCCTGCTCCCTGGATGAGTACAAATCCCTAGGTCTCTTCCAGAGCAACAGTGTGAAGGCATTCCCAGTGCTGACACCTTTCGGGATCTCCTCAGCCCTTGCATTAGTGCAGGCTCAGGCTGCTCTGTAACCCATAAAACCCTTTTGGCTGAGTGCAGGCATCCCTGAATTCCCTGGCACTGCTCCGCCGCCCATCCGAGGGAGGGGAGCTCTCTTTGTCACTGTAATTATATCTAAGCTGAGCCTCTGCAAAACAAAGTGATGTCAGGACCAGTCCATCATGCTTTTCCGGTAAAAGTAAATACAAGACACTTCCCTTCTGCCTCTTTACGTGCTGGAATATGCTTGGAAAAGAAAATAAATCTTGTTTTGAAATGATTATTATGGATACTTGCTTTCAGTAATGCTCCAAAGCACCACCTGTTCCTGAGGTCACTGCTGCCGGTGAAAAATGCACACGAGCCCTGGTGAGGGGATATCAGCAGCCTTGTGTCAGTGGGAAAACCACTGGAGACAGTAAATAATCTTGGAATCTGATTTTATCTCGCTCTGTAGTTATATTACAGCCCTCGTTTTGCAGTTGTGGGAAGCTAAGGACGACCTGGGGAAACGTGACAGCGCTGACAACAAATGTGTGAAAAAATTCCCTCAGCTAATTGGTGCCCTGTGACTTTTCCAGTGGGAGCAGCCTCGCAGGCGCTGAAGGAAATGGAGACAAAGCCCTGCTATCATCTGCTGTAAGCTGAGCTGAGGCCGCTGAGGCACTTGGAGCTCTGCTGATTTATTGTGGCAGCTGAGGGCATGGAACTTGGAATTCTTCATGTTTTTAATAATTTAGAACGTTACTCTGGCCAGCAGGGACAAACTAATATAGAGGAGTTTTTTAGTGAGGTGCTTTGGTCCCTGGGGGAGCGCGGGGGATGCTCCTGGAAGAGGAGGAACCCCCCTGTGTCCCGGGATCTTGGGGAGCCCTGCCAGCTCCACAGCCCTGGGGCTGGAGAAGCTGAACACACCTATGGAGTGGCCACTCAAAATCCCACAGTCAGTACATTCCATGGGTAAAGAAATCCCTGAATGTGCAGGAATTCTGTCAGGACTCTTGGGTCCTGCCTTGCTCGTCCCCGCTGCTGTTCAGCCTCCGGACGCGGCGCAGATATTCCATCCCCCACATCCAGGGATCCAAAACCAACTGCAGACCTCCAGAAACACTCGTTTCATGGCAGCCAGCACTTGTCAGCACCACTCCTTACCCACTGAGAGCCTCCTGGCTATCCACAGCACCCTTGGGATCACATGGCACTGATGGGATTTAGGGACTGGTCTGTGCTGGTGAGACATCCCAGCCATTTCCAAACTCTGTTGCTGTATGAAAAGGTTGCATTTCAGACTTTAAATTGTGTCACCGGGCTTCTAAATACCCATTTCAGCCCTGCTATGATGATAGAAATTCTGTATAGAGAGCAAATAGATCTGGAAATTCAGTGAGCCTTTTCCTTAAATTGGTAGGGATATCAGTGTCTTTTGCTGTTTGTAGGCCTTTTGACCTCGTTAATACTGCCAGTTAGAAACTGGTAATTTCCTCGTTAATATTTTCAATATTAACAACAGGTTATTGCTAAATTATAAATATTAATTAGAGTCTCTTCCATTGTCCATTAACGTTAATTGATATTTTGTGGGTCTCATTCTTTGTTTAAAATATTAGTTATTCTAGCACAGGCCTCAGTCCATGATCTAATGATAAGCTTGTTTTCAAACCACTAAGAAGCTATTTAATATTTAACTTTTGACATTTTTTTGTTAATTTTTTTGTTCCTTTTTGTAAAGCAGCTGAAGTGTAGTTTGGAATGGGTCTGTCAAAATTGTCCATCTCTGATTTAGGAACCTAAGAAATATTTGCAAAAATAATAACTCCCAAGTGAAGCCCCTTGTTCCCCAGATCAGCTTCCAGGGAAAGAAAGAAGTGCAAACACAGCTTGCCATTCCATGAGGGGATTTTTTGTATTCCTGGGCCTCAACTCTTCCCTGAAGCAACAGAAACGGGGGAAAGGATCCTGAAGCTTCTTGACATTTGTAAATTTGCTCTTATTCATCTTCCTATCTCAGATTTCTCAGCTGGATGACAAATGTGTGTCATCCATGGAGTTCTGTTTTTTAGATGTCTCCATTTATTGGATGCTCCGGGGTGTTTGGATTCAATTGGAACTTACAGCTTGTCTATGTTTTATTTGCATAATAAGACTCTGAATGACAGAGCAGCTCCAGCCAGACGTGTTGGCTCCAAACATTGCAATTGAAGCTGGGAGTATTTTGCAAGAGTGAAAAAAGAATGAGACTGAGAGAGAGAGAGAGAGAGAGAGAGAGTCTGATCACGTGGGAAAAAGTTACAGGATGGAAACACCATTCTGAGACAGAAGATTCCTGGGATGATGATTTCCAGGCCGGGTTGGATGGGACTTGGAGCAAGCTGGGGTGGTGGGAGGTATCCCTTCCTTGTAGGTCCATTCCCACTCAGAATAATCCATTACTGAATAATTCCATGTTTCTGTGAGGTGCCTCTTACCTTTAGAAAGAGAAACAGGTAAAAGGAGAGCCAAAGCTTCACATCCCAGCCCCAATCCATGTTTTCATGCTCTGTGCAGTCCTGTGGCACATCCCCACCCGTCTCATCTCCCCTCCTGCCTGCCCCAGTTCTCCAAAAGCAGCAGGGGAGGAAAAAAACCAGTATTTACACATCATGTACTCACCCATATATACATAATGTTATTAAATATTATATATTTAATACAATATAATATTAAATACCATATAAAATATAGCATAAAATATAATATATAGCATATAACTGAGATAGATGTGGTTTCAACTTACATGTACAGCCTGACCTGACTGTGTGTTACTCCTGTGTGGAGAATATTTTTCTCTGTATTCCAAAATCCTTTATTTTTCCCCTTAAGGACCAGTCTGTGGCAACTCAATCATGAACCTTTGGAATGGTGGATTTTTGCCCACAATGCTCCTGGGATCCTGCATGGAATGGGTGGTGCAAGTGGTGTTTTGTGTCCTTCCAAACTCAGTTCCTGAGATTCCCTTGGAGAAGCAGCTTCAGCTTGTGTGAGCTGACTTGCAGAGACAAATCCCTACGTTTAAGTGGCAGCATTAGTTGTTCCAGCCCGTGCAGTTCCCATTTTCTTCCAGGCTGTGCTGGCTGGAATCATCTCCAAGTGGGCATGGGCTGGCACTTGATATCCCTGGGTTGGTAGTGCAGGAATGTGGCATCGATTTTCCTTTTTCAATATATTTTTTGAATACATATCTATAAATAAGAACTTGCCAACCATTATGTGCAGACATGGAGAGCGCTGAGCTTTGAAGCATCTTTGATATTCCAGGAGTTAATCCAGAGCCAATCAGAGCTTCGTGGTGATGGTTTACAGATTTATTGAGCCATGCACTTTTATTTCTAAAATGATGCTTTTCAATCCTCGTCAGGTGAGTTCTGCACTTGTGCCATGCTGATAATGGAGCCCTTTGTATAAAAACAAGACATCAGTAGAATAAAAGATTTTCCTTTACGTTCTCCAATCACAGAGGTTATTGATTGTAACCATGGCTGTGTCAGGCAGTGCATTTTTAGATGATTACTTCATACCTCAGGTGATGTGATGCACCATAAAGATGATGGATTGTGATTTGCACTTCCAGGACCTTCCAAGTGAAGCTGAATATTCCCTGTGGGTTTTTTTTCACCCTTACAGCAACACCAAAACTGGGCCTTCTCCTGAAACAACAGAATCCAACTATCCCTTAAGTGCTGCCTTACCCAATTCCTAATAATGACATTTATTTCCCATTGATTAAATTCCCTCTGGTGCAGCTCCTCCAGGCAGAGCAGTGTGTGAGCAGACATTATGAAGTTAGTAAACACTATAAAGTGTGAAAGCATTTGCTGCAGGAGCTGTAGTCTAAACATTCCAGGAGAAAGCAGGATTCCAGCTCTAGTCTTGGCTTTGCCTCTGAATATGATTGTAACCTTGGGCAAAGCTCTTCAGTTTGCCTCTCCTTGGTTGATTTAATTTGTGTAGCAGGATAATGAGACTTAGCAAGTCTCATCCTTTTTTTTTTTTCCTTTTTGGTGGTGGGGAGAGGGTGGAGGGGATGGGGAGAAGCTGCCTGGAGCGGGGAAGGGAGCAGGGCAGGAGGAAGGATCCACACATCCCTGCTGGATTGACTCTGGAGAAGTGAGGCTGAGTCTTCACTAAATTGTGCTGCTCAACCCTGTGTCTGAGGCTTGCTTGAAGAGTAAAATAGCTGTAACACCAATGGGCTGAGGCACAGCTGCTTGGAAGCCTTGAGGGAAGTTATATCCCCAGGAGGAGAGGAAATGGCCTCAGGCTGTGCCAGGGGAGGTTTAGATTGGATACTGGAAACAATTTCTTCACTGGAAGGGTGGTCAGGCATTGGCACAGCTGCCCAGGGAAGAGGAGGTGAGGTGACCATCCCTGGATTGTTCAGAAACCATCAACTTGTGTCCCTTGGGGTCACTGGTGGCCCTGGCAGTGCTGGGGAATGGTCAGACTCACTGACTTTAGAGAGCTTTTCCAACCTAAACCATTCCATGGTTTTCTGGTATTAAATTGCCAGGGTTATGATGAACTCCATCCCAGGACTTTCACCCCTGTCCCTGACATCACTTTTTATTTCTTTTACATTAACACTGAACTATTTTCTCCAAGAAATGCAGTGAACTCTGACTTTAGGACGGGTCTGCCTCTCTGCTTCCATCTGGCTCTTTTTCTCTCTGGTTTTTTGTCCCCACTGGGAGATTCACAGACATTTAAAGAAATTAAAGGCTTATTTCATTTCCCAGTCCATCTTCTGGCAGGAGCTGCCCCGTTCCCCACTGTGCAGGTACGAGGGCTCTTGCCCAGTCATGTTTTAAAGAGTGGGGATTAACTGCTTGCTTGGGAGCGTGTTTGAAGCTGAAACCTTTCACTGTCAGGAAGTTGTTCTTCAAATTCAACCTGAATTATCTTTCTTAATTTAATCACACCACTCCCAGCTATGCCCCGTGAGCTGCACTAAATCTTTCCTTGCCATTCTTTCTGTTTACATCCTTCACGTGTGTGTTGACAGATATATTGCCCATAGGTATTGCTTGGCTTCACTATGTGTATTTAATTGAAATGCTTCTAATTATTCCTCCCAAATCCAGCTCTGTGGCCCCTGCTTTGTTTTTCTCTTACTTTTTCTGTGCCTGGTTTGCAGCAGCTTGTTGGTTAAAATGGTTTGTAAAAGCGTATTTGATGCCCAAGTTTTGGGAAAACTGGAGCAAGGGAAGGGAGCCACATCAACATGAACAAATCATTAATTTTCTAAATTCTTACAGAGCTTTGGTGTCTGTGTGAAATTAATTATCCTACTTGTGTTCTCCTAATCTTCTGGCTTGTCTGTGGGCTGTCACTGGGAGTGTTTATGGGCTAAAACCGAAGGCTTCCACTGAAAGATTTCGAAGTGGGTTGGAATCTCTCTCAGTCTGAACCTCTGCCATCCTCCAGCATTAGCCACAGCATCAGCTTCTACATGTTCAGCTCAGTTTTGATCTAATACTCCTTTCTCCTCTTTGCCTAGAAGGAGATCTAGAAAGGTTTCCCTGCTGCAGCCTAAAGCCAATTAGCAGAAGATTTCTTTCACTGGCATTGTACAGCCACTCTTTGCCTTCCATTGGTTTACCAGTGGGTATCAGAGGGAAGATGGAGAGCTGGGATCAAGGCACTGTAGAACTCAGCGCTTTTCCTGCAGTTCTAGCACATCTCAAAGTCCCAGAGGCAGGAAATTACAAATGAGTGTTAGACAGGATGAAAAAATGTTACCAGTACTGAGAGAGAAATAAAAATTAGGGACGAAATGCTCTGCATGCTCATCCAGTTTGTGTTTATGCTTTGATGTCTTTGGTTGCACATGGATGTCTGGGATGGTTTAAAAGAGCAACCTCTGGCCAAGAAAATGAGGGAAGAATTCTGTTCCACCAAATAACTGTTTTCCCTACAGACTGACATTCAAAAGTTCTGTAAAACTCACCCAGGCTGGCTGTTACCTCTGCTTGTTTTGGACAGGACCTGGCCAGAATCCCAAAACAGGACCAGTGCAATTCCCTCCTCTCTGCTCTGTCCATAAATGGATCCTACTGGAGATGGAGCACTGGACAGGAGCCTAAGGATTGGGCTGGATGAAGGCAATTGTGATGGAATTCCAGAACGTTCGGGATGGAAGGGACCTTAACAATTACCCGGAGCCACCCCTGCCATGGCAGGGACACCTTGCATTGTCCCAGGCTGCTCCAAGCCGCGTCCAGCCTGGCCTTGGACGCTGCCAGGGATCCAGGGGCAGCCCCAGCTTCTCTGGGCACCCTGTGCCAGGGCCTGCCCACCCTGCCAGCCAGGAATTCCTTCCCAATATCCCACCTAACCCTGCCCTCTGGCAGTGGGAAGCCATTCCCCATTGTCCTTTCACTACAAGACCTCCATATATTACGTAGAACAAAACATTATTGACTGGAATAGCAGTTTCACTGGGAAAAATACATTTACTGTTGAATAAAGTAACTAAATTAAATAAATGCCTAAGTAAATACTTAAATCCCCAGAATTTTGTCTAATTTCAATTTGAGAACGTTAAAAGCGTCAAGCAAACTCAAAAAAAAAAAAAAAAAAAAAA
>WAAG01070080.1:160782-179001 GCA_013390105.1 Tichodroma muraria | reverse complement strand
TCCCATCCCAAATGAGCCGTTGGCCTTTGCAAAGCAAAGGTTCAGCCCTGTAGCTGGCGTGTCATTCAGACACCCACCTTGCACAAGTTTATCAGAGTGCAAAGAATTTGGGTGGAGAATTCAGGTTTGGAGTCCCAGGGATGACTTGGGAAGGCAGCAGCCTGCAGAGAACTGACTGAGAACTAAACACTGAGAACTAAACTGTTTTGCTGGCTGACAATGGTTTCTTTTCCAAGATAAAACGAGCTGGGAATTGGAGTTACTGGTCCAATCAGAAAAATCTCAGTGTTGTGCAGAATGTAATTTTTTCTTTCATTTTTCTATTTTTTTCTATTTTCTTTAAATAAAAATATATTTAACAGAACGTTCCCATCCAGCTCAGTTATAACATCAGAATCCCAGACTGGTTTGGGTTGGAAGGGACTTCAAAGCCCATCCATTGCCACCCCTGTCCCAGGGCAGGGACACCTTCCACTATCCCAGGTTGCTCCAAGCCCCATCTAGCCTGGCCTGGATCACTTCCAGGATGAAGCATTGTGACCCAGTCTTGTATCTGGTAGAAAATATTTCCTCTAATATTTAACAATCATGCACAGGCCTGAACTTGCAATATCAGCATGAGCAGGAGATGCACAAGGGCCTAGAGAGAGCGGGAATTTGGGAAGTGCTGACAGAAGAGCAGGAAATATGCTCCATATATTCCCATAATTACCTGGGAAGTCCTGGTAAGGAGTAGGAACCCAAATAGTGAAAAGATGAGCGCCTTAAAAAAAATTAGCCATATGCTGTGCTTTCAGTGCTTTTGCATTCCAGATGTTGGAGTTGAGAGAAGACAATGAAGGAAGTTTTCTGACCTTTCCTACTGCCTGAATTTAATCCTCAAAAACAACCAGTTTTCTGATCACCTGCTATTCAGCACTCAAACCTCTGACCTATATTCAAATGAAAAGTATAAAACTGACGAAAATAAAAAATCAGCATTTCCTTCACCCCCCCGAGTAAACTGGTTTGACAGCTACATAGAATGATTTAGATTTTTATAATTCTAAGTATGGCAGGATTAGCCCTTCATCCTGTTGTTTCAGTATGTCTGCATTAATTATTTCTAGTCCTCTTTAATTCAACACTAAACTCACATTTTCAGTTCAAGGGACTGGCCCGTTCTTAAATCATGTAAATATTATTCAGAACTAGGTGATACCCACGTGCAGAGCTGCCAAAGTACACTCATTTATTTTTTAACTTCTTAGTCAGCCAGGGAGCAAAACAATCCATGATTTATACAAGGCATTTAATGAATTTCATCCTTTCCCCGTCGGGGTTTCAATATTGCTGAGACACAGGCACAAGGAGAAAGAACAACAGCAGAAATCCCTAAGAAATGATCCTTCTGCATTCTGGAATCGTTGGGTTCGTGTGTGGAAGGGCCAAACTGCTGCTTTATTGTTCAAATCCTAAACTGAGCAAGGCTGATGAAAGTGCCAAGGAGGGATTTGCTTTCTAGGACAAAACCATCCCTTTGAGGAACGTTCCCTGCTGAGCTGCCCATCACCTCCCAGCACAGCAGGATCCCCGTTTAATCCTCTCAAAACTTCCTGTCTTGGTTGGATTTCTGCGGATGCTGAGCACAGAGTTAGGGTAGGAGGGAAGTTTAGTGGGTCTGGTTTGAGGAGCTGGGATTTAGGGGCACAGCTGGAGAGGTCTCTGTGCACATTCCCAGGGTGGGATTGCTGAGTGACCTATGAGCAGGGCAGTGGTTAAAGTGAATATCCCAGTTTGTCCATCATTCCAAAGGTCAAGGTCCAGAAAGTTGGGACTCTGTGGGTCGGGTTGATTCCCCCAGGTCTCCAAAAAGCCTCAGCTAATCCAAGCTTGTGCTGCTGCATTTCAGACATTCAAGACTTGCAGTTACCCATCTCAAATCCTTCCCATTTTCACAATATGTGATTCCTCATATTTTACTTTGAAGTGGGAGGGGCAGAACTTTCCTAAATTGAGAGCAGCCTGATGGCTTCAAATCTGTGCAACTGTTCCAGCCTGAGCGTGCTCTATAAAGGATTCTCTTTGAGACTGAGACTGGGGACAAAGTCCTCCAGAGCTGGGAGTTCTCTGCGGGTTTCTGAGCTGACAGGAACTCTCCAGCTTTGGTTTGTGTGACCTGTGCATGGCTCTGGTTCCAAACACCGGCCTGCTCCCAGGGCAGCCGGCTCTGGAATTCTCTAGGATTTCTGTTTGGAAGGTAAAGTGTTATCTCAGGGCAATTTGCAAGCGATTAATACCACTGGGATATTTTCTCCCCAGCTCAGAGCAATCCCATGGAGGCACAAACTAAGCAGATGTTATAACTGCAGAAGTGTACAACAAATAATAATTAAAGATGATAATACTTATCTCCAGTAATAGCCATCCTTAGGATACAGCTTGGGCACGTGCTCCTTGCACTTGGGATGTGAGACACGAGCGTTTGCAGAGCAAATCCTGCTTTTTGATGACATTTTAACATCTTTCCATGATCTCTTAATTATTAATGTTGGCCAGATCATTATTTTCTGAGAGTCCTCGTTGGAAGGGGCAGCTACGAGGCAGCTGTGGTGAGCATTGCCCTTAATCCCAAAATCACAGCCCCCAGATGGGTTTTAAGGTCTTTTCCATCCCAAACCAGTCTGGGATTCTGAGTTTCTATTTAATTGTTTGTCCTGGTAATTATTCTAACTGTTCTAAGATACTTTATCCAAATAAATTTCAGAATTGAGATCTAACAAAAACCCACACAAATTAATCCTGGATTTATTTCCTTTCCCCTTCTTCCCCAAAAGCAGGACAGTGAACTGTTCCCTAAAATTTAAAAGCAGCAAGAGCTGCAGTTCCACAGATCATATTTAAATTAAAATTTATTTCATACCAAGATGGTTTGCATTTTGCATTTATTTGTTATCTCCCATTCAAAGGCAAAAAAGTATTATATGTAACCAAAATTGTCATTGCCCCTGTATTGGCTACTGGAATTTGATGCCAATTTGTATTTTAAGTAATTCAGGATGATAATTACACTTATTGCTTCCCTAACTGCACAGTTGCTATTCAGGGTAGCTCATGTATATTTTATGTATGTTCGGTATCAGAGCAGACCTTTTGCAAATTGATTCATTTGCATCATTATTTCCTTCTTTCAGAAATCGTTTTCTGATCGTGAGGAAGAGACTTCTGCTGGAATCACAGAGCTAATTCCTAGAACTCAGCCTTAGAGCTGGGAAAAACTGAAAAAGAAATGAAATTAATGACTATTTCTTATTTTTCATTTTTGAAGTGCGAGTTTTTGACAGCATTTAGTAGAAAATTTTCACAGAATAATGGTTTGGGTTGGAAGGGACCTGAAAGTTCACCTTTTTCCACCTCCTGCTGTGGGCAGGGACATCTCCCACTGTCCCAGGATGCTCCAAGTCTCTGACCTGGCCTTGGACATTCCAGGATGGAGCAGCCACAGCTTCTCTGGGCATCTTATGCCACTGGATTTTGCTTTCGTTCATTCACATGGAAAAAATCAAAAAGAACAAATGATTTGGCTCTTTTTTTTTTTTTTGTCCCATGGAAAGGGTCTCCAGCTCTGGGGCTGTGTGGGACATGTGCCTGGCCTGTGCCTTGGAGCACTTCCTGGTCCTCCACCCCTTATCAACCTCCGCCAGCCACTCACTTCCCAAAGATCCTGATTTGAAGGAATTGCCCCACTGCAGAAATCCCATCCATCAGAGGGTCCCTTCCCTCCCTCACCTACACGAATTGCCACTGCCTGGAGCTGAAGAGAAGCGGAAACGCTGGATGAGAGACAAAGGCTGATACGCCCTGGGCCTGCAGGGAGAGGAGGAGGGGGACAGAGCCTCAGATCAGCCTGGTGCAACACAAACAGAGCAGGGCTGGTTCCTGGTGGCTGCTCAGAGCCATCGCCTTGTTCTGCTTCTGCAGAGGCTTGGGGAGAAGATCCTCCCACACTGGCAGGGTGACAACTGCATTCATCTGCAACATCTGAGGGAACCGGCTCATTTGATGTTTTGTTTTGAAAAAAATTATTGAGGGCTGTTTTGTATGCAAAAAGAGTTGTCTTTTTTTTTTTTTTTTTCTTTTTCCCCCCTGCCTCTGAGTCCCAGATAACTGAAATTATGCTTATCAGAGGTGCTACATTTAACGTTGCTTTAAAAGGTGTTGTGACACATGGAGGGAACATGCAGGGCTGTGTCTGGGCTGTGAAGAGCCTTATTTTGATTTACTCACTCTAGACACGGGCAGCCAGCAATGAGTTAATTCCCCTTTTTGCTCTTCTCCTCGTGAAATAAGATAAAATAAACCTTTAGTGGATATAGCCTCATTTTTTTGGCCTATCTCTGATAGGCTAAACCATCTAGCAGGTGTTTGGGCAAGGAACAGGTAACTGAAATGGGCAGCAATCATTTTTATTTATTTTAGAAAAGCAAAGAAAACACAAGTCAGGACACAAACCCCACACAGTTTAATGCTTCAGTTTGTTATAGCATGGGAAGGGAAAACGATACTTATTTCCAGGAGTGATTGTGGAGAAAATGCCTATTTACATGTCTAGGAATTTTTAGGCAACAAGATGGGGTTTCATCCTTAAGCTATCCCTGTTTTGTGTTTTTATCCTAAATCGCACCCTACACAGAGCAGATCACAACCCAAACATCAGTTCATCCTTTTTCTCAAAGGAGCAACTTCGTGATATCTCCTTTGCATAAAATTTGAAGGCCCCTGCCTTGTGCTGTTGAGCGCTGCTGATGGTCTTTTGATAGCTCTGCTTTTAATAAGCTGCAGATTATCTCATCTGTGTGTGTACAGCAGCATATTTCAGAGCATAGGTATGGAAGGAGTAAAGTTGGATTGGCAGCACATGAAAGGAAGCTGAAATGCTTCAAAGGGCAGAGAGAGAGAGGCAGAAAGCAGAGAAAAGGCTCTGGTAGGTATTGGGATGAGAAGCTTTTGAAATATAGATAACCTACAGCAGAGAGGAGCTCTGCTCTCCCAGCACTAATAATTACACAGATAAGAGGGTGAAGTGAAAGGAAGCCAGGAGATATGGACAAAGTTCAGGATAAAACATCCTGGAAAGAAGAAATCACAGAAATTTTATTCTGGGAGAAAGTCAGGTGAAGCCCAGGTTGGAAATCGTTAAGAATGTGAAATGTTTGTGACAAACCTGGGGACACACAATGAGATCAGCCCCAGCCCTGGGAGCTCTTTTATGTGACCAGCACAAGTCTGAAAGCTCTCAGAATCTGAGAATCAGGGAACATCCTGAGTTGGAAGGATCATGGAAGTCCAAGAACAGAAATTATAATAGAAATAAAAATAAATAGTAGAGAGAAAGCGATGGCCAAAATTCAAAACATCAGTTCCCAGCAGTGGGAGGATTCAGGGTCCTGGTGCTAAAACAGCCACAGGGATGATAAAAGGCCCAGGAAGGGTGAGTTGGGTCAGCCCAGCTCAGGCTGACAGTGCCACAGCCAGGCGCTCCATTCCACAAGCACTTTGTGACAATAAAACACTTGGCACAAGGAAGGAGAATACCTCAGTTACTTCAGTTCTTCATCCACTTCAACCAGTGTGTGAAAAAGCCAGCCTGAGTAGTCACAACAACAGTGAGGATCCTTGTAGGAGGGGAAAAAAAATACATTAAAAAATCAATGCACCTACAGAGGAACTGCCTAATAACGAGGAAGATAATTAAAAGGAAATTAAAGAAGCAGCTAAGAGGGGAATATGTTTGTAGGCGGCTTAGATGCTTTAAGGGCAGCAACTTATTTTACTGCTCAACACAAATATGCACAACATAATTATTTTCAGGAAGATATGCCAAAAAGAAAATATAAACTGACATACAAAGGAGTTATTAGGTTTGGTTTGGTTTTGTTTTGTTTTTTTTTTTTAAAGGAAAAAAATGCAGCCTCTCAATTTAAAAGCGAAAGGGAAGCCAAGCAGATTCCGAGCACTTACTGGATGTGGAAAAGCTACTGACAAAAAGTTTTTTGAGCAGATCAGAGGCAGGAAGCTTGCCAGGGAAGCAGTCAGGCTGATGGATGATCAAGGCATAACAGGAGCACTAAAGGAAGATAAGGCCGTGGATGAGGAGAGAGATGAGCCCTCATTGCTGTTCCCTGCAGGAGCCTGGGGATGGCTTCGGGCTGGAGCTGCTTTAGTGGGAACACAAAAAAAATACCCCCAAAAAAACCCACAAGAAAGAATATGCTGAGTTGGAAGGGACCACAAGGATCATCCAGTCCTGCTCCTGGCCCTGCACAGGCACCCCGAGAATCCCACCCTGGGCATCCCTGGGAGCGCTGTCCAAACACTCCTGGAGCTCTGGCAGCCTCGGGAACGTGATCCTTCCCTGGGGAGCCTGGGCAGTGCCAGCACCCGCTGGGGGAAGAGCCTTTCCCTGAAATCCAACCTCAATCTGCCCTGACCCAGCTGCAGCCTTTCCCTGGGTCCTGTCCCTGGTCACCCTCCTCACCAGGAGAAGAGGATGAGTCTCCCCTCAGGCTCCTCCAGCAGAACAAATCCAGAGCCCTCAGTCCCTCAGAGGCCCTTCACCATCTCCACTGCTCCTCTTTGGACACTCTCTGACAGTTTAACATCTCTCTGATCTTGGGGTGCCCGAAACTGCTCCTAATACTCAGGGAGTCCTCTGAGGAGAGAGGGGCAAAGCACCAAACGATTTCCAAGCAGGAGCAGGTGGAAGCAGTAGTTCCTCACAGGAGAGTTCCTCAGGGGCATCAGAACTGCTGGCCCAGTGTTTTGTGAGCGGTGTTCCCAGGGTTCCCTCATCCATAAAGGAAAGACTGTCCCAGAGAAGCTCTGTTTGCTATGTTGTGCTCACATCTTTGCTGAACACTGCACATGGATATTCCACTTTGTCCCTTTCCTGGGCCTTCCAAACTGCTCCTTGTGCTTGGTCTGACTTCCACAAGATCCAGGCAACACCCATCCCAGATATGCTGCTCTACAGAAGTCGACTAATCTTTAAAAATGGGCTAAATCCCAAATTAGAATGATTTCGGCAGAGTGAAGCTTAGAAGACAATTGCTATAATTATGCAAATTTAAACAAGTGAAAAGCCATAACACAATGTATACAAAATAATGATTAAAAGGAATTAGCGTTGGGAATTAGCAGAAATTGGGCATTTGTATGTAATAATAGGGCTGGAAGTTAATGATCCAGAGTGAAAGAGTTTTGCCAGTTGATGTTAAAGCTTAGAGAATCTTTTGTTCAGTAACTTCACGCTCGTATTTGTTTAGGATTGCAGCCCGTGCCTCTATCACCATATTGGAATTCCAATCACTCACCAGTTTTTAATTAGGCAGTAGAACTGATATGATAATTGTGGCATGAATTGATTATTAACTGAAGTTTGTGTGATAATTGATAACAAAGTTCTTGAACAGAACACAAATGACACAAAAATAGCATAAGCCTTCCCAAACTGGCATTAGTACAGCGTGGTGGTGACCCAGAGTTTTAATTATCAATGTGTATTTAAATTCCCTCTATCCAGCCAGGTGCTTGAAATCTTTATCAGTAGCTGCCAATAAAAGAAAAATTATTTGGTTACCGAGGCCTTTTTCCAGGCTGTGAGATTTTCAGCTGATCTGCCAAAGCAATCTGGATTCTGCAGGGACAATAATTGATCAGAGTTCTGCTTTTTGTCCTCTATTTCTGCTCTGCTTTTACGGCTCCAGGCAGGAACACAATCCCCAGAACCCCATAAGTGTATGGATGCTGTGTGGGCACTTTGCTGCTCCAATGTATGGGATATTTTATCTTAGCGTGGAGTATTTGTGTGTCTGTTGTTCCATTGCTCTGGTTGTAGAAGAAGAAGCATTACCCTAGAAATCTTTAAGGATAATTTTTGGAACTGTTATCTCCTAATAATAAAGATGAAACACAGGGTTCCCAGAGAAGCTGTGGCTGCTCCTGGATCCCTGGAAGTGTCCAAGGCCAGGTTGGATGGGGCTTGGAGCAGACTGGGACAATGGAAGGTGTCCCTGCCCATGACAGGGGGTTTGGAATGAGATAAGCTCTAAAATCTCTTCTAAGCCAAACCATTCCAGGATTCTATGATTAAGTTGTACATCAGAGTCTCGTGGCAGAAGCTGATCTGTCTGGAGTTCTGGTATCCCAAGTGAGATTGGGGACATTTTCTCCTCATCCCTGAGCCAACACACGATGAGGGACAGTCACTGCCCTGCAGAACTTTAAATCCAGACCCTGCTTGGGGAGGCAGAAAACTTTCTGCAGAATCAGACCTCCTGTAGCCCCTCCTTTCCTCAACCAGGGAAGTGCCCCCCTGCCCCGGAGCTCTCAGGGAGGAGCCCCACCAGCAGTGCTGGTCCCTGAGTCACGACCAGGGTTGGACATGTCCTACCATGGTGGGACTCCCAGAGAGCCTGGTAATTGTGTGACCCAGCAAAGATTGCCAGGTCTCTGCCAGAGCTGAAACTAAAGCTCGTTAAACATAATAAGAGTGGCCCTAAGTGGCAGTGGGAGCAGCTCTGGCTGGGCTCACGTGCCTGCCCAGGCGCCGTGGGATGGCTCAGGCAGCTGATCCCGCTGCAGACTCCTCTGTGGTTGCATGTTCCTCTCTATTTTCTGTCAGGTTTGCATTTAGCACATCAGCTCCTGATCTGTGTTACACAAATGTGAGTGCTGGTGCAAGGAAGGGCAGAGGCTGAAGGTTAATGCTGGAGAGGGGCAGAGATTTCAGTTATGTTAAAAACTGTATTTCTATGGAATTGTTGCTAATTGTGAAACGACTCTTCTAATCTTCACGACTATTCTAATCATGAAACAACTCTTCCATTTGAAACTCCTTTTTTTCCTTTACGATATCAAACTGTGTAAGAAATGTCTTAGGTCTTCATCGTGGAGTCTTGTTAAACACAGCAGGGAGTTTATTTGGTTTGGAATTAAATCAAACTGTCAGAATCTCTCCAGAAAATGCAACACCTGTCCTTCCTACAACTGTAGCCGAAACGGATGGGAAGTGTAATTTTCCCAAGATTTACCTGTAATTCATTTTGGAAGGGTGAGACAGGAGGCGCCGAACCATGCGGGTTTGTTTGGGCCTGCAAATCCCTTTATGGTACAGGGAGGTCCTGGGATCCTGCTTAGAACATTCATTGGTGACTGCCCCATGTATTTGACAGTTCAGTGATCACTCTTTGCACTTCATTTTTGCAGACAGCTCAGTTTGGGAGGGAAAAAAAGATGGGAGTAAAGCATTCCCAGTGCTCCACTCTTTCTTTTCACCCCCTGATAAATCTGTGGCTTGGAATGTTCCTTTTTTGTGAAGGACATCCAGGTGTGGATGCTCTGCTATCCTCAGATGGTGCAGCTGATACCAGAGCCACTGTGCTTTGCAATAAGAGGCTTTTCCTGGGCTTTATGACATATTAGAATGAGATGTGTGGCTCCAGAGGTTGGATGCAATGGATGGAAGAAAGGAAGACAAACACGAGGAATCCCTAGGCTTGAGTGTCCACAGAGCTGCATCCTTCTTTCTCCAAAGGCAGGCAGAACTTTTGCAGGGGCTGGGAATGTTGGCAACCATTGGAGTTGGGCTTGATGATCCTGTGGGTCCCTTCCAGCTCAGGATATTCTCTGATTCCGTGATCTGGCAGAGCAGCATTTGAGATAAACTCTCTCATTTGGAGCTGTGTGAGCAGCGAGTGCCAGCTCCGGTAGCCGTCGGGAAGGAACAGGAGATGCTCCATCATTCTGCTCCTTCTTCTGAGGAACAAGTCAGGCTGCTCTCCCAAACCTCAGGCATGTGCCAGCAATCTTCAAGCACTCAGAAAAGCCCAGAATGTCCCAAAACTAAAATTTTCTCTGGCAATGAATTTTGAAAATAATTTCTAGCCACTATTACTTTTGGGTAACAAGCGATTTTTGTTACAGGCTTCAGGAGCAAGTCTCCCCTCCTCCTATCTGTACAAACAGCTATAAACTGACTGCATTTTAATAACTTTTTTCCAAGAAGTTACAAGGTATTTCATTAAAATGTCAACTTTTTCTTTCATATATTTTATGATTCTCTTTCTTCCTTCTGCCACAAATATGTTGTTGCCAACATCATCATGACACAGTTTGCTGCCAAGACTATGGAAAGTTAAAAAAGGAAAGGAAAAATGAATTTCTCTTCACTTTTTAGGTAAAATTCTTCCAGCACTAGGGGCTGAGAAAGCAGTCAGAAATATCTCAAGTGCCAAAGACAAATGTTCAGAGTGCCAAAGCGGTGACATGAAAACATGGAAGCAGTACCAGGGAGCAATCCTGAGCGAGGAGTGATCAGCTGGGAACATTGCCTTTTGCCATTTGCAGATTCCACGTGGCTCCTCCCGACGTTTCTGCTCGGATCAGAGCAGCGGGAGCGTGCACACGCTGCCTGGGAGAGGTTTAGCACAGCAAGTCAGCTCCTGCTTGCAGGAAACGTGTCCTTCCCACCAAACCATCTCCAGCTGCTGCACGGAATCCTTCGTGTCCTCCCGCACCCCCCAGGACTTGCTCTTCAAATACATCCACCTGCTGGCACCCAGAACGTCCCCAAACCCAGCTCCAGCCAGCTGGAGCCATCTGCTCTTGGCTGGTTTAACGAGGAAGGAGCTGCTCCACCCGGCTTTAACTGGGAATGGGGGGAAGGACTGGAATCCCCTCAGTTTTGCCTCTGAGAAGAGCCAGGAGATGTGACTGTGTTTGCTGCTCAGGTGCCTTAACACCTCGCTAATTAAACCCAAGCCTGGTTTAGCACAGGGAGTATCCCTGCAAAGGCCCTCATTTTCAGGCCTTCAGCAGATGGATCCTCACTGGAATTTCATTATTACCTCTGCTGTCCCAGTGCTGGAGCTGCCGAGTGGCCATGGAGACATTAAATTAGCTTTGTGCCCAGCATTTCTGGACTTCTGCCTTTGCAAATCTCCATTTCTGAGCATGGAGGGTCCTTGCTGGCATCCTGAACACCTAATTACACTTTTAAAGCGTCTTAAAAACTTTCAGATTCCCAAGTGTAATTTCCTGCTCGGCTGGAGAGCGAAGGACAAATGTTATTTCCACTGGTGGTGAACCAGTTGTGGGTTCAGACTTCCCAGCACTGCCCCTGGCACTGGGGAGCTTTGGGTTCAGCTGGTTGAGTTCGTTGTTTTTTTTGAACAGCTTAAAATCCCTTTCTTGGAATTTGCTCCGCTCTGGTGTTGCCCTCACCCCAGAGACCTTCTTTTAAAAGTAATTTAATTTCTTTTCCTCTGCCTTATAGGCCACAGCTTGATTTTTCTTGCACTCCTGGGTCTTGAAGCAATTTTACAGGGGAGGCAAGGAGTTGCTGAACAGAGCTGTTTTGTTTACATTATGTAAAGTTGGGAATCTGCCATCAGAGCAATCCCACGCATCCCATGCAGCGTTGCAGGCACTCAAGGGCGTGGATGGATCAGATAAAAGGAGGTGGAGTTTTCAGCAGAGGGCTGTGACTTGCCCAAATGAGTTAATTACACATTAACTGCGTCCCACTTTCCCAATACAGAAACGTTTGTAATTAACAAAAAGAAAAAAAAAAAAATTAGCGTGTAATTCAGGGCTGGCCTTGGGCCGTTCTGTCACATTCCTGACTCTGGGACCTCATCCTCTCTTCCAGCTGTGATGCAAATCCTCTCTTCCAGCTGTGATGCAAGCAGCACGGGGGAGAATTTGCCTACACCCACTGCTCTATTTTAGGCTCCCATCTCATGGAAATAACACTGGCAAACATCACCAATATCTTATGGAAATAAGGCTGATTGAGCATTCATGGGCTCCTTCCATGGCCAGGAGACCCGGCTGGAGGAGGAGGGAAAGGCTGTGGATGTGGCCACCTGGACTTCAGCGTGGCCTTGGACACGTCTGCCAGGCATCTCCTGGAGGAGCTGCAGCCCACGCTTGGACAGGTCACTCCTCCCTCGTTTGGGAGCTGGCTGCTGGCCGGGCCCGGCCGTGGTGGGGAGTGGTGCCACATCCAGCTGGTGTCCCGTCACCAGTGGTGTCCCCCAGGGTCAGCGGCCAGTCCTGTTTAATGTCTTTATTGATGATGAGGACGAGGGGATGGACCCTCAGGAAACTTGCTGTCGACACCAAGAGGGGTGGGGATGTTGAGATTCCCAGATGCCTCACCTCTCCTGCCTGGCTCTCCAGAATCTGATGCCTTCTAGCAGAGGAGCTGGAACAGAGGCTAGGCAGAGTTAAGAAGAATAAAGAGGATATTTATTGAGGTGCCTTCAAAGGCTACACCCAGGCAGTGCCAGTGCCACATTCGTGGCTTTGCATGGATGGCTCCAAGATGGAAGCAAAAGAGAGCTTGGTCACGAGATCTCACATTTTTATACGTTTTAGTCCATTTGCATACAGAAGTCAACTGTTCATTTAATAGCCTCAGATGGTGAAGGTTCATCCTCCTTGCTTGCTTGCCCGCCCTCCTCTTTTCACATTTATGCTTTGGGCCTGAAGTTTGAAGAGATTGTCCTTGTGTCCCCAGCTGGAGTAGGATTGTTTTGTCTTCTCCACCCTGTGAAAAGATCCTAGTAAACCTTAATATAAAGCTAAAAGCTTCACATCAAAACAGAACAGAAAAACTTAAAACTTAAGGCATCATGCTGTAGGACAGGAGGCTCTGCAGGGGGACCTGGACAGGCTGGAGCCATGGGATGAGGCCAGCTGGATGCCCCTGGGGGTGCTGTGACAGCAGCTGGACACGAGCCCGGGGTGCCCAGATGGGCAAGAGGCCCCTGGGCTGTGCCAGCCCCGGTGTGACACAGCCCAGGGCAGGGCCCGTCCCTCCAGGGCTGGGGACAGCTCCGGGAGGAGAGGGACACGAGGGGCTGGAGCGTGGCCAGGGAAGGGAACGGGGCTGGGAAGGGGCTGGAGAATTCCTGAGGGAGCTGGGAAGGGGCTCAGGCTGGAGCAAAGGAGGATCCCGAGGGATCTTTTCCCTCTCTGGAATTGCCTGGCAGGAGGGGCAGCCGGGGGGGTCGGGCTCTGCTCCCAGGGACCAGGGCCAGGAGCAGAGGGAACGGCCTCGGGCTGGGCCGGGGCAGCTCAGGGGGGACAGCAGCAGGAATTTCCCCATGGAAAGGGTGGTCAGGGATTGGAAGGGGCTGCCCAGGGAGGTTTGGAGTGCCCATCCCTGGAGGTGTCGAAGGAATTCCTGGAGGTGGCACTCAGTGCTCTGGGCTGGGGACAGGGTGGGCTCAGCTTGGACTCGATGACCTTGGAACTCTTTTCCAATCTTAGAGATCCTGTGATTCTATGGAATAGATTTGCAGTGATGTGTGCAATATATAGGATGTTAATTTTCTAGGATTGTCTCAAGCAGAGTGTTGCAGTTGTGAACTCCAGAATGCATATAAAAGCCATATTCCCATGCTTTTATTTCCAGCCCCAACAGCCTCCATGTAGACTATTTTCCATGTCACAGGCAGCTGGAGTCAATGACTCTCCCATGTACTTGAGACATCAGCTCTTCCCCGTGGAATATTGATTTCCAGGAAATAATCTTCATGCAGCCATCTTTGCTTAAATATCACATCAAGTTATACCCTTACTCAAAAATAATGCACATTCCTGTCATATTCTACTGGAAATTGAATGTATTGCTCTGTTTAGCGAAGTGTTTAAACAATAAGGGACCAAAAAATATAGGGATGTCTCCATACTATGGAACATTTTCGTATTTACGTCCCTGTTACTAAACATGAGTGGAAATTTAATGCTTTTGGAGCAGTTGGAACTGTGAAATAGAGCAAAAAAAGCACAGGGCTGGCAGCTGTTTTAATGCACAGTGAAGCCAGGAAGTTGTTTAGACTGGGTTTGAACTTAGCCAGCACACAGAGACACGGATATCGGTCAGAAAAGGGAGATATTTAAAGATCTGTTAGGTCAAGAACACATTTTATGACATCAAATATTTAATATTATCTAAGCAAATAAAAAAATCGCATGGAAGGGAAACAAGGTTAAAGCGAAACTTTATGGCTGATCTCTCATGCTATTAAAAGATAATGTTTTTCAGAGTTAAAGGGGATATTTTTCAGAGTTAAAGGGGATATTTTTCAGTGCACACATTGCAGATTGTGTTGAACTTTTCTGCCTTGCTGCTTGTGGCTCTGAGATTGGTGTTTACACCACATGCAATTTATTGAGAAATACAGAAGATACTTGCTTCTTTACTTAGGTGATTTTTTTTTTGTTTGTTTCAATTTATAAATGCAGCTCTTTTATTTTTCTCTTTTTTTTCTTTTTTTTTTCCTGTAGAAGACCTTGAGGTGAACCTTGAGGTTCTTCAGTCCAAGGGAGGTGTTGTGGAGTTCTCCTCTTCAGCCCCTTCCACCTCACTTCAGACCCAAGAGCCAGAAGCAAACACGGCCCATTTTAATGGTTAAATGAACAAATATTTTGTAAGGGTGGGATTAGAGGCTCTAAAAGGTCTTTTCCAGCCTCAATAATTCCATGATTCACCCCACAAATCCCTACTTGGCTGTGCCAGTGAGATGCTGTGTCTGCATTGAGATTCTCCCTGGTTTTCCCTCCTTTGCTGGCAACAGTGGCTGAAACAAAAGAGGAGGATTTAATACTCTATAAACCCCACTGTGGAACAGGTGAAATGAGTCTTTTCCCTGGCAGAGCAGCAGCTGGATTTGGATCCAGTCATTGTTTTTAGTGGAGTGATTAAACTTGGATCTTAACCTCCAAATGTGGAGTCAGCAGGAATTACCGGTGTCCATCGCTTCCCCAGTGACTTCTGAGCTGTGGGAGGCAACAGATTCCAGTTTTGTGGCAACAGAATCCATCTTTGGCCTCAGATGGAAAAAGAAAATGGCGTTTCAATTTGGATATCATTTGTCTATGAAAATTAATTTTCACAATATTTTTAATGTGAAAGTCTGACCTTAAACCAAAGGAAAAAAATGTTCTAAAAACCTGAATCCAGCGTGATTAACCCTCTTTTTCATCCAAAATAAGGAATTTTTGGGGAGCAGTGCAGCTGTTGCAGCAACCACACATGAAATTATCTCCTGCTCAGAGAGAAATGCAAAATGAAATGCCATATTTTTGGATTGTTAAGTGTCACTTCAGTGAAATGTACTCATGGCTGAATAGCTCCCGTTTATTTTCTAGGGATGGTTAAAAATGAGGAAATTGTGACAATTCTTGAATATTTTCAATTGCTTTTCCTGCTGTTGTTCTTGCTGAATGGGGAGAATGCCTTTATATTTGTGCCTTTAAAGGGAAAATATTCCAAATGTTTGGTTTTGCCTCCACTTCAGCTCTTTCCCCCCTTTTTCTCATATTTGCTGCTGAAAAGAGGAGGAAGATCAGGAATGGGGAATGAGGACATAAGGGAAAGGGGCAAGAGAGAGCAAGAGAAAACCAGAAATGTCGTTTATTCAAAGAAATGATTAAATGGAAGATTGTGTCTTGGAAATGGATATTTTCAATGAAAAAGCTCAAAAGGAGTGAAGGGAAGTGAGGGAATGCTGAATCCAATGTGGTTTTGGTGATTCCCTCGTTCATTCCGTGGTTTTGGGGACTGCCTTGTCCTGAGGAACTCCTGGTCAATGAGCAGATAAAGCTGGAAAAATATCGATGGTATTTGAGAGAATTGGAGCTGATCCATGAAGGAGCTGAAGGCAGAGCCGTGGGGTGTGGAGAACTTGGGCTTCCCCAGCAGCAGGCTGAGCTCAGGAGAGCATGGAGGTGAAAGAGCATGAACTCAGCAGAGCAGCTCCCAGACCTGGGTTCAACATCAGCAGGACCTGGAGCTGCTGGAGAGAGTCCAGAGAAGACCCTGGAGCTGCTGGAGCCCCTCTGGAGCCAGCCTGGGAGAGCTGGGGGTGCTCCCCTGGAGAGGAGAAGGCTCCAGGGGGACCTCAGAGCCTCTTCCAGGGCCTGAAGGGCTCCAGGAGAGCTGGAGAGGGACTGGGGACAAGGCATGGAGGGACAGGACCCAGGGAATGGCTTCCACTGCCAGAGGGCAGGGCTGGATGGGATACTGGGAAGGAATTCCTGGCTGGGAGGGAGGTGAGGCCCTGGCACCAGGGCCAGAGTGCCCTGAGACACTTCTCAGGTGTCCAGAGAAGCTGTGGCTGCCCCTGGATCTCTGGAAGTGTCCAAGGCTAGGCTGGATGGGGTTTGGAGCACCCTGGGGTAGTGGCCGGTGTCCCTGACCGTGGCAGGGTCACTGGAGGGGCTTTAAGGTTCCTTTCAACCTAAATTCAATCCCAATTGGTTCCTTTCAATCCCAGTCACGTTGGGATTCTGTGATTCTTTGAAAGAGTAAAAGGCAGAAATCAGATATTTGGTGTGGCTTCACTGGAGTGAAAGGGAAGAAGGGAAAAACCCCATAAATAATTAATAAATTCCCCCCAAATGTCTTTGAAAATACCAACAATTATCAACATAGGAAGGGAAGAGCTGCTTTATTTCAGTCCTTGTTTCAAAGGAACAAGAGGCTGCCTGTGACACCACAGACTGATGGGGATTTTTAAGATTAAAAATAACTCGGGAGAAGAGCCATTGAAATGGATTATGGGCTGGCTTATGGAGATGAAACCCGGGGTGTCAGGGAAGGAGAGAATTCCAAGTGAGGAGGGAAAAGAAGTGGGGTCAGTGCCATGAGCCTTTTTCCTACTTGATTGTGAGCGGGGATGACCTTGGTGAAGGAGAGATTTCCAAATAGATTTGCACAGTTCTGATCACACCAGGCTGGAGAGAAGCAGCCAAACACCACCAAGCAGGCAGACAAGTCAAGAGAGTTGAAGTTAATTATAAAGATGAACAAGCTATTCGTGTCATTTAGCATATGGCACCGTGGCTTCGAACTATTGAGACGGGAACTTTATTTAGGGGATAGCAGGGATTTCATGGCCACGCTGCACCAAGTTCTGGGTTCAGAGTCAGGGGCTGACAATCAGATGTGTGGATGTGCTGCTTTGACACGCTCCGTCCTCCAGGATGTTCCGAGGAAAAGCTGAGCTTCAAAGAGTTCCATCAAAAAATAACATTTGGGAAAACAAAGCGAGCGGGGTGGCGAGATTTTCTGATTCCTTTTTAGGGTTTGAGTGTGTGCCTTTGAGTGTTTGGCAGCAAGTAAATGTTCAGTGGCTTAGGGGTGTGATGATGCTCTTTAAAGGGAAGCACTGTGCGATCATGAGGATGGACTTCATCCAGCAGGTCTCTGCTGCAAACTTCTGTGACATGGACACGATCCCAAAACTTTGGCTGCCTTTTCAAAGTCACTCAACTTCCCAGGGCAGCCAGAAGGGGCTGAGCACTTCCTAAGATGTGTTTGCTCAAGATGTTTACAGAGCTGTCACCCAAAAATGGATCTGGACCCAAATTCTCTCTGAGGCTCAGGCTCAGGACCAAGTTGAGCTCTGTGACTTGCTGCTTCCTGCTTCTGGTCATCCAAGCAGAGACCTTCCCAGGATTTCACTGCTCTGGATCAGTACCTGGAATCAGACATGGGCAAGGAATGTGCATGGCAAGAAGTAACCAAACGTTTTTCGGACCTGGAATTTGTTTCAGCTTTGGCGCATTTTGCCCAGACTGATTTGTCCATCTGTAATGCAGTGTAAATAGCATTAAGCCCTTTGTGAAATATGTGACGTTTGTAGAGAAGTATGGCTAGCTTGGCCTCCAAAATCAATATATAACCCCTTGCTATTGCATAGCAAAGTTCATTTCTGTTTGGACACATCCTCAAAGTAAGATGTAGACGCCGTTACTTCACATGCTTTTTAAATTTAAACACAGCAATTGATGTATTGGTGAAAACGTGTAAGCTGTGATCTTTATGGATGCCTTTTGGAACGCATTCTTCAGAAATCCCTGTGTTTCTTTTCTTGTTTCATTTAGAAAGGGTCTGTAGATTGTCATGCTTTTGGACAAACTGAGTTGCTGAACAAGCTCTTGGTGGCACTGCCCGATGCTGAGTGACTGCCCAGAGCCCCTGTCTGCCAGGAGCCAGGGAAAGGCATTTTAGTTTTTATAAAGATACTTATTGAAAAATATTTCTAGAGGGGTCATGTTCCCTCCAGCTCCTGCCCATGGCCCAGGACCCTGTTTCAGGCCACCTTGGGACTGTCCCTGGTGATGCTGTTGGATTCCATGGCTTGATGTCCCCATCCATCCCCA
>WAAG01070080.1:150175-160730 GCA_013390105.1 Tichodroma muraria | reverse complement strand
TTTTTAATTTAGCTTTTTAGCAATTCTCCATAACATGAGAGAGAAAATAGAGGCTCTGTCTCAGCCTGGCCTGCAGAATAATGTGTCACCTATTCATTTACGTGTCACTTAAAGCTGTTCATCAGAATGGTTTTAAAGTATTTACACCTAAATTTACAGGTTTTCCGACACACATGAAACTGAAAACAGAGAGTGTGCTACTTTTTCTTTAATCCAGTGCATCAGAGTCACCTCTAGCTCATTTCATGAAAGCTGGATTTAAGGTGGTAGAGAGACTGCGTTGACAGCCAAGATGAAATGGACAAAGTGAAAAACTCCTAAATTTTTGCTGTTTGACCCAGGGGGTTCTACTGGGCGGATGAAAAGTCACTAGAAGCTAAAGGAAGTTTTCACCTTTGCCAGCAAAACAAAGTCCTGAAGGCTTCAATCTGAGCAGCCCTGGCGAGCCCTAATGTGTCCTGACACTGCTCTAGCTCAGCTGTCCCCGCTTCCGCTGCGTCCTACAGACGATGGCACTGAGCTACTGGAAAAAGGCACTGAACTAATGGAAAAAGGCAAAGGCACTGAACTAATGGAAAAAGGCAAACTCTTGTCCCCCTGTGGCTGTGATGGCTGAGGGAGGCAGATCTGGCTGATTTTACCCTGATCTGGGGACTCTTTTCTTGCAGAGCAGCGTGGCCATCGGTGTGCAAGCACTAATGGGGACATTCCCATTGCCAATGGGGAGAATTTCACCTGTCTGGGAAGGGAGCTGGGGGTCAGGATTCCCATTTCTTTTCCCAGATGTGTTATTCTGTTTCTCTACGTGCAGTCTTCTTAACATGGTAAGCTGTTCTCTAATGGCACAGGGAAGGGTTTAGAAATGCTGAAATAAAAGTTCGTAGCGTCCTTGAATGATTTGAGTTGAAAGGGATCTTTAAAAGTCACTCATTTCCAACCCCCTGCCATGGCAGGGACACCTCCCACTGTCCCAGGCTGCTCCAAGCCCCGTCCAGCCTGGCTTTGGACACTTCCAGGGATCCAGGGGCAGCCCCAGCTTCTCTGGGAACCCTGTGCCAGGGCTTCCCCACCCTCACAGGGAACAATTCCTTCCCAAATCCCATCTAACAGTTTGTTTTAGCTTGATGCTGGGTTTTGTTTTACCTCGTAGGAGACTCTTCACAGTCTGCCTTGGGCTGTGAGTAAATCCTGCAGCTTCATCCCTTATCCCTTCATCCCTCTCCCCAGCACTAAGTGCTCTGTTAGCAAATTAATTAAATAGTAGGCATGAAGTATTTTAAATCTTTTGAGAGCATTGCTGTGCAGAAAATTTCCCTTTCCTTCCACCTGCACACTCAGAGTTTTATTTATACACCAGGGAGTTTCTGCAGCCTCAGGTGCTCAGGGAATTATTTAAAGTCTGAAACAGCCACACCATGAGGTTTTGGGGAGAGGATCCTGGGGAGAGGCTCTGCTTTTCCTCAGCCTGTGGTGATTTGTGCAATCCCACCAGCAGGAACATGAGTTCTGTCTGCTCTTAGCATGGGCCCAACTTTCAGGATGGCTGATTTGGAGCTGATGCCTGTGTTGGAGCCGGCAATGTTTGGATGGAAAAATTAGTTATGTCAGCTCAGCCTTAAATCCTGGAACTGTTTTAAATAAACTGTTCTTCTCTTCCTGTAACACTGTCATGTTGGGGCCAAGAAATGGAGTTTGGGACATGGAGGATTTTCTACAAGCAGAATTTTATGTTGTTGTTGTTGGGTTTTTTATTTTTTATTTTATTTATTTTTTATTTTTTTTTTTTAGATCTCCAGACACTGCAAATACAGTGACTGTTCCAATCAGGATCAACATTAATTTCTTCCTAGCTTTCAAATGTTATAACTACATTTCTCCCAACATGTTGGCATCTGTGTTGGTATTTATAAATTTTTGCATGCTTTGACTGCCATGCAAATCCTTCCAGAAAGTACCCTCTGAGGAGCTGAAGTGAGAGAGAGAGCTCGGCACTCGGAATAACCCTGCCTTGTACAAGATTATTTAGCAATTAAAGTTGTGATGTTTTTATCAAACGGATGCGCAGATAGCGACTCCTTGGCATCAATAACAGATAAAGCTGGGTTTGCATTTACAAGCAAAAGAGCAGTTCTGTTTCTCTGAGCTCACAAAGGAAGCATCAATTCACATCTTAACTGCTTTTAGTGTTTGCTTACAAATCTGAGGAGGGCTCGTGGTGCAGTGTGGGGCACCTGGGCTGATAGGGGCTGTTCCCTAGGGATGAGGTTCTCAAGACAGGATAATTATCAAGTTATTTAATAGAAGCAAATGGGATTTATGTCTTCTTACTGTTCCTGAACCCTTGTGCAGTTTGACGTGTCAGTGTCGTTAATGTCATGCTCCCATCTCAAGCTGAACCCAGCTGGAGCAGGGGGTGCTCAGCCTTCCCTGCCCCTCCCCTCCATAACCTTGTCCCTGGACTGTCCAACCCCACTGGAATGTGCTGGGGTGCAGCTGCTGCTCTGGGAGGGACAGAACCTGTTCTGTGAACAGTCCCTGCTCCCAGACTTTGGGATCCAAGAGGACAGGTCCCTATCCCGTGCCCCATCCCTCGCTGCAGGCAGGCGGCTGAGGCAGTGTCCAGAGCCATGGAAGGATGGGGGTCTCTGCTCTCACCCTTCTGTCACTTGATCATCCCAAGCTGCAGATATTCCTCTCTCCTCCCCTGTAATCTCCTGTGAGCTGGATGACGTTCCATAAATGTATTTAAACCTATTTCATTTAAAGATGAAACAGGATCTGGTTATTTTGCTTCCTAACGTGTTCCTAACCAGAGGGGAAGAGCCCTGAGATGGGCTGTCACTTCCCCTGTTGAAAAAGTGACAAAGGAGCAGGGAGGGTTCTGTCTTTGCCAAGATAATCAGGAAAAGGGATAATACAGAGCAAAGTAAAACCCTCTGTGTGTCCGTCATCAAGGAAAGACCATCAAGCCCATTCCTACTTTGAATCCTCTTCCTGACACTACTGATCCTGACCTCTCCTCCCCACCCAGAAAAAATTTGCCGAAGCATAATGAGGTCTGTCCTGCAGATTATCAGCCACAGACTATACTGGTCAGCCTCTGAGCTTGTCTGCTGAATTCCCAGGCTCTGAGAATCCTGGAATCACCGAATGGTTTGGGTTAAACATCTCTGTCCAGCCCCCACGATGAAATTCTGTCCCTGTCGAAATCGCTGGGAATTTTGCCCTTGTTTTCAGAGGAACTCGGATTGCTTTGCAGGTCTTTACAAGGCTTTGAAGCTGCCTCTCTGAAAGAACCTGTTTACTCCTGTGTAAATGGAATATCCATCCCTCAGATATTTATCCTGCTGCGCTGTCAAACTGGAGCGAGTGTTGGAAGCAACACCGGTGCCAAGAGGGCTCAGTGCGTTCTCCCTGCTGATTAAAGTTTAAACCAAGTTTAGACTAAAGCAGAGACATTAATGCACGCAAAAGTTGAATATTTAAACCTGAATGCATAAACTCTTTACAGGCAAAAAGGTCTGTGAAGAGATAAAGGGAGGTCTCATCACTGTTTGTCACTGATGTCACCTCCCAGTTGGTGAGGTGCCAATGAACTGGTCACACTTCCCCACTCCGAAGCTTGCTGTCCACTGCCCTCTCATTTTCCAGGAAATTTCAGGAATCCGGGCATCAGGGAAGTTTCTGCTCCTTGCTGTGAAGTTCCTGGCTGTGAGGAGTTCTCCAGGCGCATCCCTGACGAGTGTAACCCAGTTGTGCCTGTGGATCTGTCACCACTCCTCTCAGATTGCAGCCTCATACGATCCCGAAATAGCTCTGCAGAGACATTAGTGCATAGCATGTACCTCTCTGCCATATGCTGGGGATGAAGGAATCTAATTGGGCTGCCTTTTTTGCATGTATTATAATGTTTGAGCTTCGGCTCCTGCAAAATAATTCTTTTTGCTTTCAACAGCAACAGCTAAAATATATTTGACTCGGCTTATGCAAACAACCATCCTTGCCCTGCTTTTAGCTTGATTAATGTACTGAAGGAAAAGAGCTCAGAGGAAGATGGAACATAAATCTTAAGCTCATTTTTGGGTTGGCTTTTTTTTATTTTTTTAATAATTAGTTGATTTTAGAAGCTATTTTAATCCCGGTATCAACCCTTTTGCAATGGGTTTGTCATCTGTTGCAATTAGATCTTCTCTTCTACTGCCACCAGTGGAGTTTAGTTTGAATAAATCCCCAAAAGATCCAGGAGAGGTGGATCTGATGCAGAACTTACCTGGTGCCCTGAGCACCCTCCTGACCGCTTTCCATGTGTGCCAATACTTCCAAAATGTGGTGGAAAATTGCATTTCTTCAGCTGTGCTGCATTTTAAGTGAGTCCTTGGGACAGAAACCTCAGTGTCACAAGCAGCAAAATGCAATTTAGCCCTGGCACAGCAGTGCCTCACATCCATGTGTGATTGTGTCCAGTGGAAAGTGTTTGCTCCCCCATCCAGGCAGGAAATAAAGCACTTAGATGGAAGTGATGTGTCAAATCACTCCTCGACAGCACGACTCCAGGATCAGATTATGCTTTCCAGTTAATCCAGAACACGAAAATCTGTCACAGAATGTTTTCTCAATTCTTTTCTCAGTTATAGCTGTTATTTGAAGAAATGATCAAATATGAGCAGGAAAATCATGAGCAGCATCTGCTTGGAAAATAAGCGGGGACTTAACTATGCCTCGATATAATCAAATGAGTCTCTCCATGGTTGGCTCTTCAGGCATTACTGTAGTAAACATGATTAAAATAGCAGAGAAAATGCTGATAGTGCTTGAGCAACATCTGAAACAGCTCCTTTATTTCCTTGCTTCTTCATGGGATGTGTGTGAAAGAGCCACGTGAGTTTTTGTGCTTTGTGGCCACATTTCCACGCCCAGCTGGTGCTGCTGTGGCCATTTGGAGCTGCTTTTCAAAACACTTGTACTTTTTAAATATTTTTTTTTTTTCACTTCCCTGTCTTTTTTTGACTTTTTTTGCCGAAGTGGTGCTCTCTCGAAGTTCACTTTGTCTTCCAGCACAGATCTTTCTTCAGTGCTGCTGTACCAGTGCTTTTATTAGTGACATTTTTTAAACACAACCCAGCAGCAGAAGATGCTTTGCATCCTACAAGTTGCTCAGATGTGAAGTTATTGATCAAAGAGCCAAGGCACAGCATCTTACAGAGGAAAATCAGGATTATTAGCACCTCTGGGGATCTCTGTCCTTATGTGCAGCCCTTTTGGAATCCTCCTTCCATCCCATCTGCTCTGAGCTTGCTAGCAAGTGGAAAAGCCAAGCATCTGCATTGCACTTGTTTGTGTGCACATCAAAGTGCTCTGGGGTAGCTGAATTTATTATTTTGTTCTGCTCTTTCTCCCTGACGAGTTGCATGACCAAGAGGAAATAGCTCCAAAATGTAATCAGGAATATTTTATATTGTTTGGGTCATCCCCTCTACATGGTGGGACATTTTTAAATTTGCTGAAGGGCAAGGAGCTTCCTTTGTCTCATCTGTCAGTCACTGCCACCCCTTTTTATGCATTATTTTGTTAAAAACTGAAAGTTTGGGTGAAGGGAACAGGAGGTGTTGGTGCAACAACCAAATCCCCAGCAGGAAATTTATTGAGTTGCCAATCTGTGGTCAGCTAATTGGCTCAGAAAGAATTGGAATGTTTCTAAATATCCTCCCGAAATCAATGGTGACTGCCTTTATTTTGGGCCTGGGGCAGATTGAAATTGAGACAATAAATGAGAGTTGTCTCATTCCAAAAGAATGAGAGCTGGCAGCTCTGCACAGGCTCTGCTTTTGGGGGAGGACGAGGAGCAACAACCAAGGGCTGAGGTTCCCCCTTCAGCAAGAGTTGGGGAGATTAAATATGTGTCAAATCAACCTCTGGTTTGCTTCTTATATATAAAAAAAATTATATATTTTTACGCAGAGTTTCCCTCTGCCCAGGTTCACAGGCACTGGTTAGAGATGAAGAACTGCTGAGAGAGCCCTAGGAAAAGGGAAAAGCAGAAAAAATCCCACTTTTTAAATCTGCTTCACACTAAACCCCTTTGAAAATTCAGATTTGTGCGGAATGTTTGGAGATTCTCCGTTTTCAGCCATAATTAACTAAAACTTCCTGGAACTAATGGTGCTTCAGATCAGTATATTTTTATTAGACTTCCACCCTACACAGAGAGCTGTGACCCGTCTGTCACAATTTAACACACCTCAGCTGAGACTCGGGTGCTAATAGCCCAGAAAACCGTGGAGTGAGGGAATTTGGGAATTTTATGGCCCTGTTGGATGTGGCCACATGGATCCCTCCCCGCTCCAGGAGCCTTTAATGCGAGGCTGCCAAACAAGATTTAAAGCCGGGAACAGATGCAGGTCCCCCGACTCCCAGGCACGTTTCCCCCATCCACATGATCCCTTTTGAAGTGCTCCTGGTGCTGGAGGTGGAATTTGTTTGGTATGAGCTGGAAATGGAAATAGCCTTGCAAACAGAGGGACAGATGGCAAAATCCCAGTTGGAACGTGGGACCAGCGGAGCGGCCGCGGTTGGTTTTCACTGCAGGGCAGACAGCAGGCACTGAGTGTCTGCACAGCAGCTGGGGCAAAGGATTCCCCAACTTCCCGAGAGCAGGGAGCGCTTCCAGGAGCAGGGACGGCCCTCACCTGGGTGATTTCACACGGAAAATAGTTTGGGAGCCGCGGGAAAGCACTGAAATTTGGGAATGAATAGAAATCTCTGCGACATTGATGTGGTTTTACAGCAGAGCACAAGTGGAGCTTCATCAAGTAAAGATGTTGGGTTTTTAATGCCAGGGACATTTCTTGTTTTCTGAAAGTTGAACAATGTGTTTTCTTGAGGGGATTTTAAATTTCTTTTTGTTTTGTTTTGTATTTAAAGTATTTTACATAAGGGGCTGGACAAATGATGTGCTCTCATGTGAGTCCAAGTCAGCGATCTTTGCAAACCTTTGAAGTGTTTTTCTTTAGTTTAAAAACAATCTTTCTCTTTTGAAATGAAACATAAATATATAAGAACGTAATAAGTGGATTAAGGAAAAGATCCAAGTGCCTTTCCTCTTTAAGTACCAAACATAATTAATAACTGAAGCGATATTTAATCTTTAGTGTGTGCTGGATGTTGTGCTTTCCTTTTTCCTCTGCTCCTTCCCTGCCATGCTGGACTCAGAAGTGCTCTGCTCTCATCCTGGGCACTTAAAGCCGATGGCAAATTCTGTTTGGAAACAACATCAAGCTGAAACCACCAAACCCCGTGTCCAGCATTGCCCTGCATCCCCTACATCTGCTTGACTTTTCCTACATCTTTGCATCCTGCCAAATTCCCTGAGCACGTTCTTTGGGCTCTCAGGCCCTGCTTTCCCCACCCAAGGCCCTAAAGAGCAGCAGATTTTGTTTCAGATCTCCATGCCGAGGGCCCCAAATGTGCCATTTCATGTAAGCCATGGAAAGGAGGCTGCTATGAGGTTTGAAAAAGTTTTTTTTTAAAAAAAAAAAATAAATCTCAAAGTGCTTGGATTTAATTGAAAACTGAATTCCTAAGGGGGGACACTGAGTGGGGCTGTAGAAAATTAACTCCTTTTAATGGAATGTGGCTTGGCTGCAAAACTTGTTCACACTGGTGTGAGGCTGAGTGATGTTGTCAGTGCATGCACGTGTGTGCAGAGAGGTTTGATAGATAAATCTGTGTATAGAACATATTTAATCCTGGGGTTCTTGTGTTTTAATCACTGAGGTCTTTGTCTGTTTCCCAATGCAGAAAAAACCCTCGTTCATCAACTCAAAGGAGAAGTGCATTCAGGTTTGAGATCATTGTTAATCACAAAGTATGATCTAGAAGCCTTTTCATCCTGTAGTAGCAGAAGAAAGGGTCGTATGGAAATCCGGAGTGAGAAAAGAGTTGTGTTTATTGGAGTAATGAATTTATCTCAAGCCCATAGCAAAGTTTTGAATAGGAAGAAGTGAAACAAATCCCAGGGATAGGAAAAATTACAGACAGCACAGGGCTATCTTCATTTTATCCAGGCTGTTGATTCCAATCTCTGTTATTCTTCAAGATACAGAAAAAAAGTGTGAGTCTAAGTCTTTCTAATTACAGATAAATCATATCATTACTTCCTTTCCATGATATTTTGTCTGCCAGGCTCATTTTATAATATATTAGGAAAGCACTTTTTTCTACTGTGATAAGGATAGCCTCCAGAAGGTGCTTTAAAAAAACCCCCCAAACCACATGCAAGTCTTGTTCTTGACTCATTCATTCTGCTCATTGTTTTCTCTGTATAATTCCTGCAGGAGACACGGCCAGGTCAGACCTGATGGTGGGAAAAAGCCCTGCTTGACAAAGGCTGTTCTCTTCTCCTGCATTCCCAAACACAGGGATGGTCTTTTCTGGGAGCTCCTATTCAGCTCTCTGCCCACAGGACCTGGCAGGCTGTTCCCAGGGCCGCTGTTTCCTAGGAATCCCCCATCCCAGAAATATGGGCTGCGTCCTTTGTTCCTGCAAGTACACCCGAAATTTCATTGTGCTGCCCTGAATGTTGTTTGCTTATGCCAAGGCAGTCACTCGAGGCTGGATCAATGACCCACTTGTTCATTTGGTGTGTTAAGGACATTAAACTGACTAAATATTAATGAACCTGGTAGAGTTTGTGTGCACTGAACTTTGCCATGATGCCCTTCAGGGAACGTGGCCCGGAACACAAAAAATTTGCTGTCCCTGCAGCTTGGGGAGGGTTTTTGGGTGACAGAGAAATACTGTTCTCTGCTTAGGGCAGAATCCCGGGGAAATAACCTTTATCTCCCACGTGCTGCTGCTTGGCTGTGTTTGCAATGCAATGTGAGAGTCGCTCCTTGGGTGATCAGAGATGAATGAAATGAGGAGCAGGCGGTGGAATGACACATCCAAGGTGAAGAATCTTATAAATGGTGAGGTCCAAAGGTGCTGTTGTGGCTCCCCGATCTCATCTTGTGCCCAGAAACTGCTTGAATTAAAACAAACAAAACGCAGCAGAAGGGTGACAGCTCTGAAGAAGAAACCTAATAAGAATAATGCCTGATAAGAAACCCAGGATGGTTTGGGATGGAAGGGGACTTAAGCCCCATCCAGTGCCACCCCTGCCATGGCAGGGACACCTCCCACTATTCCAGGGTGCTCCAAGCCCCATCCAGCCTGGCCTTGGACACTGCCAGGGATCCAGGGACAGCCACAGCTGCTCTGGGCACCCTGTGCCAGGGCCTCCCCACACCTTCCCAGCCAGGAATTCCTTCCCAATATCCCATGCATCCCTGCCCTCTGGCAGTGGGAAGCCATTCTCCCTTGTTCCCAGTCACTCCAGGCCCTTGTAAATAGTTTTTCTCCATTTTTCCCGTTGGCTCCTTCAGGTTCTGGAAGGCCACAGTTAGGTCACCCCAAAGCTTCTCTTCTCCAGGCCGAGTTATCCCAATTCCCTCAGCTTTTCCTCATCAAGCACAAAAGATGAGCAGAGCAGGGATGCTCCATGGCTGACATTACCAGGGGGCTGGAAATACATAAAAATTCTGCCTCAGTTTCACCTGCAATGCTCCATTACTGGAAAAAACAATACAGAAACCAAATAGCACAACTTCCATGTGGTGCTTCACCTTGGAGAAGGCATGGAGTAGCCCCCAAACCTCATAGATTACATTTTAAGTAGTCTGAGAATAATCTGCCCTGAACCAGATCTAAGTTACACAAAGCTGTCAAGCCAAGTTGCTTAGATGACCAAACAACAGATCAGTGAAAATGGATTTTGAGTTTAGTGGGACTTAAAAAAAAAAAAGAAAGAAAAAGTGGAAAAGAGTTTCCAAGGCAAAAAGGAGATGTGTGCTTGGAGAAACGAACTCGCTCTGTGCCTCCTCCTTTTGTGGAACAGATGCAGTGCATGTTTTATCAGCCTTGAAGGACTTCTGCGTGGTGCCTGATGGTTCTGCAGCTGCACCTGCATCTGTACCTGGTGATTCCTGGAGCTACAGATTCCAACAGCTGCTCTGGGGACCCATCCTGGTGACTAAAATCCTTGGGAAGACACCTGTGCAGCAGGGAAAGGAATTGTGGTGATGTGAGAACCTCTGTTGGGAGGGTTGTGGGCTAAATTTAGCTTTTCAAAGTAGATTTAGAAAGTAGATTTCAAAAATCAAAGTAGATTTTCAAAGCAGGAAAAATGCTTCATTTCGTGGGGGAAATGGAATATTGGAGGAAAGCATGAGAACAAGCTCCAGGTGGCTGTGATGTTTGAAACAGAAAAAACCTAAATCCCCAAAAGTTCAGCCTCTGATGGGAAGACTGGCAGCACCTGTCACCAGGAAAAGAAATACATATTTTTTTGCCCTACAACTTTGGCATCCCTGGAGATCTGGGAACAGGGTGCCCAGAGAAACTGTGGCTGCCCCTGGATCCTTGGAAGTGTCCAAGGCCAGGATGGACAGGGCTTGGAGCAACTTGGGACAGTGGAAGGTGTCCCTGCCCATGGCAGGGGTGGGATGGGCTTTAGGGT
>WAAG01070080.1:134973-150084 GCA_013390105.1 Tichodroma muraria | reverse complement strand
CAACCCAACCCAACCCATCCCACCCTGGGATTCTGCGATAAACAAAGTCAGCCTTGGCAATGCTTCCCATTCCACTCAGGCATGCAAAGCAATTAATTAGTTAATTAACTATTGCAGAGCTCCTGACAGATTTGATTAACGATGTCAAAAGCAGAGAGCTGGATAAAAACCTGGCAGGAAAAGTGAGGCTTGTGAGAGGTAAATTGGTGGAGCTGTGGCCCTGGCAGTGCTGGGGGTGTGCAGTACCCCTTCCCTTCTCCCTGGCAGCAGAATTGTTTTGCAGATTTCTGTGCAGATCCAGCCCCTCTGGAGCTGTGCTGCTCCATGGATATCCTGAAGTTGTCCCTGCTTTGGTATCTGAGCTCTCCCGGTGGGCTGCAAATCGTTCTAGATAAATGATTGCATTTATTTTCTCCTCACACTCAGCCCAACCACCTGCTTTTCTGTGCTGCTGCAGGAGCTTGTAAAACACTCCACACTCCATGGATTTTTGAACTGGAGCCCATGAACATGGCAGAACAAATTTGGAGCTAATTTTACAGTGGCACAGGTTGCCAGCAAGGACCATTAATTAAAGAAATCTTTCCTCTGTCATCTGTAATAATCCTGATTAAATGTTTTCCCTTCTAGATCTCTCAGATACACCGTGTGTGTGAACTTGCATGGGCTGAAGCAGAGCTAAGGAAAACACTTGAGGTTTTTTTCACCTTTTTAAAACTCCCCTGAGCTAAGATCCACCTTCAAGCTCAGTGACATTAATGATTTCGGGGAAGCAGGAGTCACAGTGATGCACCTCCTGGTATTTATCCCAAAGATTCCCTGTTGCCTCACAGGGTTGTTTTCCAGGTGAAATGTAATTTGGAATAACATTACAACATTAATAACATACATTAAATGAGCTGAGGATTGTTGGACTGTAAATCAGTATTTAATATGGATGCACAAACTTTAGTTCTGACTAATGACTAAAAATAAGGCATTTCTTAAATATTTATCTACCAGAGTTTGTTATTTCTTAAAGCATGAAAACTGGGATGGTTTTGAGTGAGGATTTGATCCTGCTGTTTTCATTGGTAAATTGATAAAGCATTGGAGCTGCCCAGGGAGGTTTGGAGTGCCCATCCCTGGAGGTGTCCAAGGAATTCCTGGATGTGGCACTCAGTGCTCTGGGCTGGGGACGGGGTGGGGATTGGGCACAGCTGGGACTCCATGGTCCTGGAGGGCTTTTCCAACTCAAATGATTCTGTGATGTTGTGGCTCTGTAATTGCCAGTTACAGCACGAATAAATGGAATTGTAGGAATAAATCTTAGGTACCCAGGTTTGGAACATTTGTCCCTTGTCTCTACGCTGAGTTTTAGCCGTAGACAGGAATGCTAAGTCGATGTTTATTCACATTTCTCATGGCAGAAATGAGATTTTCCTCTGGAGTGAGCTTTTGCTGAGCACTGTTTGACTTTATTCTTCTCATTGCCATTTTCCTGCATTTATTCACCTTGGAAAGGGCCTCCTTGGAGCCTGCAGAGCAGCCAGAGAGCAGCTCCCTCCGAGCCACTGCAGTTTTTGGGCAGGAAAGGGAGGCAGCACCGGGAGCTGGAGAAGTGCTGGAGGGATGAGTTTCTCCAGCAAAGGGCTGCTGCAAAAAATAAAGGCCACTGGCAAAGGCCAGAGGGTCAAAGACTGACTGGAGAGAGTACAGAGTGTGAACCCAGCCAAAATAAATAGAGGAATCGCGGAAAAGTAGATTGGAATTTTTGGTAGAAATCCCTGTTTTAATAAGGTCAGGCATATGTATTGACACACAGCAGCAATGAGAATTTATTGTATTTCAAACATGGTTTCTGTTAACATCTGCTAAAATTTGGTTGAAATCTGGATTACACTTTCACCATTCTTCTCACTGCCTTTCTAAACAGACTTTTTCATCAGAATGCAGCAACAAGACAGTTTTTTTCATCTCATGACACCTCAAAAGGGAAATTCTATTTCTTAAACAAAATTACTTGAACTACTTTTCGGATAAGATAAATAATCACCCTCTGGAAGAATAAGAAAATATGAATTTTGTGGCACTGAAGGACATGGGTTAGTGGTGGGCTTGGCAGGGCTGGGTTAAGTTGGACTCAGTGATCTTAAGGGCTTTTCCAACGTGAACTATTCAGTGTTTCTGTGGCTCTAACTGTAAAGGGGAGATAGATTCCTGGATGTTGCATTTATACATATTTTAAGCAGTTGAGAATTTAGAAGTGGGCCATCATTTAATTATGTTTTGCTGTTTGATACCTCCAGTCTGTGCTTCCTGTGAACCTCACTGGGATATTTGCTTTGGTTTGACTTTCCATGTACAGCCAGCCTATGAATGTCTGTTAATGCCTGTTCACGTCTGTAAATGTCCACTGTGACATTAACGTGTCTGTTAAATCCCAGTGCCATCCAATATGGGAAAGAGGTTGTTTAGTGAGGTAAAGTGGGTGTGTGAATGCTCACATTTATCAGAGGCTGTTGAGACTGATAAGGAGGGAGGACAGGGGGTGTTGGTGATGACTCTCGGTGTGGCTGCTGTGAACTGGCGCCGGTGGCATCACATTTGTTGAACTGAAGTTGATGCAGAACCCCCAAAAACCTGTGTTGAGCTCAATGGTTTTGCTGTCTATGCCAGACTTAACCCCTGCATTGAGATCAGCAACGAGGGCAGGGAAAGGTCTGGTGAACGTTTACAGTAAATGGTATTTAATTCCCTTGTCACAGGATTGCCCATCCCTGTCCTCACTGATACTTTATTTTACATGGCTGCATTCAGGGAAATATTTATTTCCACTGTTGGTTCCTTAGCTTGAGAGGTTTGGGTAATGTCACTGCACTGAGCTGCAGGTTCAGCCAGGTTCTTTCAGAGCACTCTGAGTGAATTAACCCCGTTCTGAAGCAGAACTTCCTCTCCCTCTAAGAGCCATAATTCGGGATTCTGAGCGCATTCAGCCCACCTTGGGAGCGCACAGAGCACTCCCTTTCACTGAAGGAGCACAAACTCGTTGCCCTGCTTTGCAGGAAGCTTCTCACTTCCACGAAGTTCAGCCAAACTCCTCCTCATCTTCTGACAGCTCTTGTGGTTCCAAATCAAATCACTCCTTATCTCCTTCCGTTCGTCTGATTCCACTTCTCTCCTTCTCCTGACACACTCGTTTTGGCAGAGGAGCACACTCTGCCAGTTTGCCATCTGGTGCCTCTCCTCTTGTACGGCGTCACTTCGCTGAAGACACTTTCCACTGCACTTCAGAAACTTGCTGTAGCTTTCCCCATCTCCTGCAGGATTTTGTCCACTCGTCTCCAAGCCACCCTTCGCCGCTCTCTTTATGCCTCTCGAGGACACTGAGTTGAGGCGTTTTGTGGAAGTGCTGAACACACTGCAGCTATTTTGTCCTGCTACGCCGCGGTGAACATCTCCGACAGTTTTTCTAAAAACAAAAATCATTTGAATTCACTAAAAATGTATATTCTGCCTGTCCTTGTAAAAATGTAAAGATTCCTGCGGAGTAACAGCCACAATTGGATGTGTGCTCCGACTGCAGCTCCCTGCTGGAGAAAGCTGTGTTTTTATACACAGTGACTAAATGCAAACACTTGCACATTTAGCATTACTTATTTTACTCCAAAGCTTTGAACAAAAGCCTTCTAATCAACAAGGTGCTCTTAATTTCATGTCTGTTGTTTCAGCAGACTAAATAAAGCCCTGCCAGTAAATATTTATGACCAAACTGCTTTTAGAAATGCATTTTTTGTCAGATTTCTCTTACTCTTTGATAGACACTTAAATAAAATAAGCATATAGCATCAACTTCTGCTCTGTTACATTTATGCAATGAATTAAAAAGAAAAGTATAAAACAGAACAGAAATGGCCTCATTATAGAAAATTTGCTGCCCCATTATGTATAATTTGCTTAAATCTTTTGAGACAGAGTTACAGGTCTCACACAGCCGTGACTGCAGCAGCTCCATAGCTTAGCAAGTACATTTTCCTGTGTTAGTTTTTATTCACTAGTTAATATGCTTTAACATTTTCTACCAAATGTCTTGTCTAAACTATTTTTAAAAGAGCTCACATTCTGCTACCAAAAGTCTAGTTCAATATTGCAGTGAAACCCAAGAAATCTGGAGGCACATTTGACATCCTGAACTGCAAAGCTCTTCCTTTGTGCTCTGCGTGGCTGTGCAGCCTCAGTGTCCTATAATGGGGATGAATTTAAAGGAGAGATTATTATCATATTTCCATCCCCATGAATTCACAGGATTCCTCGTGTGAATGAAGAAAGAAAATAGTCAAGCCAAATTCTCCTTGTGTTCTAAGTCTCAAAGATAAAACAAATGCTGCTGAACATAAGGTTTTAAGGCCAAATCCAAAAAAGGATTTAGCAGTGAGGCAGACTTCAGTGCCTAAATCCAAAACTGCACGACCAAAATATCAGCAGCTCGACTGTGGAAGTAATGAAACTGTCCTGGCCGTCCCCCTACACTCTGAAATTTCGGTGGTTTTCAGCTTCCCCGTGTGCCCAGCTGCCTCAGCTTGTCGGAGAGGGATGTCTGGCTCCCTCTGGAAGCCAGCAAGGGAGGGGGACGGCTCGAGGATGCCTGGAGCACATCCTCCCACACGCTGGCAGGCTCGGGCCCCGCGGGATTCGGTTGCCGTAACTCTCTTATCCCGAATGTTCCGGATGGGGCTGGTTGCAGTCCCCCCTTCTCCACACCCCACAGCCCAGATTTTGGGGAGGTTTGGTCAACAACAGCTTGTTGTCACCTTCCTGGAGGTCACCCCGGCGGTGTCCATCTCAGGGTGAGGGGCTGGAGCTGTGGGCTGGAGGTGGACGGGGTGGCTTTGTCCCCTAAAGCTTTCTTTGGGATTTCACCTCCATGTGGGGATTAATCCAAGGAGTTTTTCACCAGAGATGAGTCTGTGCCACGTGTGGGAGAGCTGGAGAGCCCGGCACACTGAACCACAAACTTCAAGAACTTTTTGATGCCACTGTTTGCCATGGAAAGTCTTGGCAGCAAGGTCAGGCTCCAGGACTTGCTACTGAAGGTGTGATCCTGAAGAGCTGGTTTCGCTCGTAACCTTTCCCCTTTCATTCCTCTGGTTTTGTCACGTGGCAGCACAAGGAAAAGCAGGGAAAGTCCTCCCACCACCAGGCTGGTGGTCCAGGGATTTGAGTATCCCTGTTGTGCTCCCTTTGTCCTTCGTGGGATCCCTGAATGGCTTGGGTTGGGAGGGAAGTTTAAGATCATCCAGTTCCAAGCCCCCTGCCGTGGGTAAGGACACGTTCCACCATCCCAGGCTGCCCCAAACCCCATCCAACCTGGCCTTGGACACTTCCAGGGCCTCACCACCCTCACAGGGAGGAATTTAATCCTCATATCCCATCTGAACCTACTCTCTGTCAGTCGGTGGGAAAGCATTCCCCCTTGTCAACTCTCTTCAGGTACTGGAACACCAGAAATAGGTCACCCCAGATCCTTCTCCAGGCTGAACAATCCCAGTTCCCTCAGTGTTTTTTGAAGGCCAAAAAGGACAGAAATATGGAAGACATCAACGTCACAAGTGGAGGACCTGATGCCCTGATTATTATTTTAAAAGCGTTGATTCTTGCTTCCTCCCCAAATGCTGTGGCCAGAAGTTGTGGTTTTGCCATCATCTTTGAGGTCCCTGGGAATCTGCAGGATTTCAAAAAGGCAAAGTTTATCCCTGTCATGCTGAAATGTCCTTATTGTTACTGGGGGAAGGCAGTGCTAATGTGTGAGAAATATCTGATTCATTTCCAAGGGTGTTTCTGATTTGGGAAAGAAACCGTTGGGAGGTTGTACATTCCAAAGGAGCTCAGGGTAGGAATTTCTGATTCTTTGGTATTCTCTTTAGTTTCCTTGAGAATTCAACAGGGATTTTCTTTAAAATGCTCTTGCAGTGGTACTGATTGATTTCCTGTCAAATTTATGGATTGTACAGTGGCAGGAGGAAGAGATTTCTCCCAAAGGATATAATTTTTTATCAGAAACCTGGGGGTTTATTGGACTTCTGATTAAAGAAGGAATAGAATTTGGGATTGCTGCATCTTCCAAGTGTGATGTGCTGACATTTCAACATCTGGATGCTGCACTTTTACTCTTTGAGGTTCAGATTATGTCTCTATTACTGGAAAGAAGTTCCTTTTTGTGGTGTGATTTCCAAGAGAAGGCAGAAGTAAAATGTCAGAGTTTAGAACATGAATGTTTATTTTCAGTGGATCCACTTTTAACAATATTCTAAATAACAAGGTGGTCCTAATTTCAGGTCTGTTCAACAGCCATGAGAAAAAGCTCTTTACATCCCATTAGGAGGAATCCTCATAAGGAATTTCGCAGCAAATATTAGCCAAAAATTATTTCTTTTAAATGATGGGTTCATATTACAGGATAAAATCTTTAATGAGCTCAAGGGAGCTTCAGTTCAAGATTACATCTGGTTTTTAAACATTAAAACTTTCTTCAGCAATCAAATACAAATCACTGAGGAGATATTGGTGTGCTCAGTACCTGTGCTCTGTACCTTCAGAGTGGCTTTTGCTGCCTTAAATTTGTGTCCTCCAGCCCTTTCCAGCAGATCCAGCCGCAGGAACGTTAAAAACCTTGTAGTGGAAACGCTTAATGCAAGGAGAGAGACAAAAGCAAACGAGATCAAAATGGAATTAGATCGTTTGTGCTAGGCTGTAATGTGGGTTTGCACCAAGTGACTGATTTGCATTTTGTCAGCCCGGCTTTTTCAAGAGCCTGAAACATTTCTGGCCACGAGAGACTGGGTTTTGTAACTGCAAGGCTGGATTCCTTCAAGGCTTTGGGGCCTCGTCCTGTGGTAAATGAGAGAAGGTCCATTGACTTCAGCTGGAACGGGATCAAGCCCTTTAGACATGCAGTGAAACATCCCTCTAAAGCCTATGAACTTGAGCCCGGTATTTATCAAGCCTGTGTCATATTATATGTTGAAATCAGGCAACAATTGAGTTTTCACATGGCTTTGGCAAGAAACCAGGAGAGACTCGGGGACTTCACTGGCTTTCTCATGGAGAGAAGCTGGGGGAAATATTTTTACAACACCCTGTAGGGAGAAACTTGGTGGTTTGCTCCCCGTTGTCTGTGGTGTTCCTTGCTGTGGTGCTCGGCCCTGGAGAGGCTCTTCCCTCCCTTTCTTCGTAGTTCATATTTTAACCGGTGTTTAAGGGTGGAAAGACCCCTCAGTTCCTCAAGGATCGCAATAAATCGATCTGGCTGAGCCACTGCTCCTCCATCAGCTCCTGTGCTCTGTGGTGAAATATCCCAGGACGTGTGTTAAGAGGTTTTATTGGTAGGGTGGTGTGATAGCTTTCTGTGCACTGCTGAAATGAATTGCTGAGTCTCATTTAACTTAAATGCACATTTTCTCACACTGGTCTTGGATAAATTTAGTCTGGGGATCAACAATGCTGAAAAAGGCGAGAGAAAACCGGTATTTTCCCCCAATATCTGCATGATGTTAAATGTGCCATTAAAATGGTGAGACATAGGAGATGGACCTAATGGACTGTAATAATATATAATCCATCCCTGCAAGATAATCTCTGTATTCACAGGATTGTCACAGTCATATGCAAGTCATCCACTGAGATCACTGTAATCAGCCCACTGTCAGTGTTTCTTTTCATTTCCAAATGCACATCTCGGGTCTGTCTCCATCTGCTTTGGCCAAACACCGAGGCATTTAACAGCTGAAAGATAATATCTTCTGATAGGGTTTATCATCAAACCCCTTTCTTGTTTGTTTGGATGTTATCTCCTGCGAGATTGATAAAGCATTCAAAACCTATGCAGAATATAAATTGCAAGAGCAGGATTTGAATGTGCCAGCAGCTTGCTCAGTGCTGGCCTCGGTGGGACATTTGCAGGCTTTGAGGTGCCGTCTGTGCAGAGGCTGAGAGGGGCCCCAGCAGCTCCTGGGACAGGCGATGACATTCCTGAAGTTTTTTGAACTCAGGCTGTTTTGTGTCATTGTCTCTGAGTTTTGCAACAGCAGAGAACCAGCGCTGGAAGGGAAAGTGTGGGAACACCAGCAGGAGTGGTTGTCTGAACGTTCCCAAAAGGCCCGGAGGTGAATTCTATTAATTAAAAGAAATAGGAAACTCCATGGGTCTGTGCTTCCCTGGGGGTTCCAGTGTGTGGGGCAGGCGCTTTGGTGCAGGGCTGCTCTGGGGGTGGCCGTGGGCCAGGGCTGCTGGGATTTCCCTACACTGGCTCCCAGGCCTCGGTGCTGTGTCCTGCCTTCGGCTTGGTCCTGTGGGGCAGACGTGAGTCTGTGTCCTACACAGGGCTCTGCCCTCTAGGGCCGTGTCCCACAGAGGTGATTTGTCCTACGTGGGTGTTGTGTCCTGTACAGGGCTGTGTCCCACAGGGCTGTGTCCTACAGGGCTGTGTCCTACAGGGCTGTGTCTCACAGGGCTGTGTCCTACAGGGCTGTGTCTCACAGGGCTGTGTCCCACAGGGCTGTGTCCCACAGAGCTGTGTCCCACAGGGCTGTGTCCCACAGGGCTGTGTCCCACAGGGCTGTGTCTCACAGGGCTGTGTCCCACAGGGCTGTGTCCTGTAGGACTGTGTCCTACACAGGTGCTCTGCCCCACCAGCTTTTCCACAGCCCTGCCAGAGCCCCGTGCCCTTTGGGATGGAGATTTCCAGCCTGTTCTCAGGGCTCCTGAAGAGCAGCAAATCCTCTGCCCTGTCTCTTTCTGGTAGCAGCAGGCTTATCTGGGGTGGTTCTGGGTCACAGGATGAGGCTCTCACAGACCTGTGGTGGGCTGGAGGTGGTTGTGTGGCTGCCCTGGGATTGGGACAGTCACTCTGGGAACCCCCAGCCTGTCTTTCCTCTGCTGGGAGCTCACCTGGGCCTCACTCTGTGATCAGGCTGGTCTCAGGTATCCTGCTCTCTCCCCTCCCCTCCTGTTCCTCCTCCCGGCACCAGAAGTTCCGGAGAAGGTATTTTTATAGCCTACATTGTCAACGTGCTCCTAAAATTTGGCTGTCCCTTTGCTGCCATATGTCCCTGGCAACTTGCTGACGCTGAAGCAAGCCCCCCTGACAGCCAGCACAGAAGCTGTCAATCACGGCCACATCCATCCAGTCACTTGACAGGCCCCGGGGACCACCTGCTCATGGGAATGACTTCTTTCCCTCATCCCCCAAAAGCTGTGCCCGATCAAACACCTGCTCTTTCCTGGATCCCTAACTCCTGCCACATTTCCGTGCCCTTCCTTCCATCACCTAGAAAGAAACTCAAATTCCAAGGACTACCTGACAGTGGTAATAATGGGCATAAAGGGGAACAGCTTAAGCGGCGTGTGGTTCTTATTGAACTTCTTGGCATGACGAGCGTTGAGTTTCTCATTCCAAAGTCACTTCCAGCTCCTATCTGAAATTAGATTTTAAATTTAGCGGCATCCTGTGTGTTTGTGAGCACCCGAAATTTGCACAAGGATCTGGCTGTTCTTCGTAGTCTCGAAGCGTTGCTGTGAAGAACCGTAGAACTTTTGATGTGAAAAAACCGTGAAAATGGGAAACGTTACTGCAAGTAGCTGTTACTGCCATTGATATTTCAATTACTGCTGACTTTATTGTTTGTGTTTGGCTTGAATTTCAGGGCCTGAGTCTTTGGTTTCACTCAGGTCAAAGATTAGCTGCCTCTGTCTCTGAGGAGAGAAGATCTTTGTTTCAGGGGTGGCTTCACAGAGGAAGTTTCACTCGGGTGGCAAGAGCTGGTCCAACAACTCTATTTTTGGGTTAAGGAAAAAATGAAGCAGAAACCAAAAACAGCCAGATATGGAGCAGATTTGCTACATTGCAGGGGTAAAATACCTACTCCTGAAAATGTAATGAGAACACACCTTTAAATTATAGGGGCCACCAAAGACTTGTCCCTACTTTGTCGTCTTTTCCAGCTGGTGTGGAAATTGTCTTTTTTTCTCACTTTCTCCTACTGTTTGAGGACAGGGGGTGGTAGAAAATGCGTCTTTTTTTGCTGTGTAAAGTTACTGCCAGGTTAGTGAAATAAACTGGCTTGTGGAGGGCTCTGAGTGGCTGGAGGGACATGGGGCTGGAGTGGGAGCAGGTCTGTCCATTCCTGCTGGATTTGCTCCTGGATCAGCTGACACATCTAGAAAACCTCTTCTGAAGAAGGAAATAATGGTCTTTTGGGTCAGTACCCAAAGATGCCAAATCCCATCTGGATCTATTCTGTGGAACAGCACCGGGATTAATCTGACCTAATCTAGCAATTGCAGATTTTTCTTTGTGGGCACAAGTCCCTCACTCTGATTATCAGAGCAGAAGTTGGGTTGCAAGTGTTGAGCAGGGGAAATGCACTTAAGAAATATTTCCAGCCTCCTTAAGAAAAAATTGAAGAAACATTTACTGAGTTGTCTTTATTTATTTAAGTAGCCATCTTTATTTACCATCAAGCGTCACCAGCAGAATGTCAAAAATATTAAAGAGCTCTTCTTTTATACTTGGCTTTTCAGATTACCAATAATCTTAATTTTGTTTGTTCTGTCTGCTAATTAATTGGCCTTTTCCAATTCCATCCAGACAGGACCTTCTGGTTCCTTTTTCAGGTATGAAGTTCTGCTGCAGCCATTGGTTTTCTGACTTTCTCTTGTGGGTGACTCAAGCCTTTCTGGGAAAAAGTGCAAATTATTGAAGATATTTCAACTTGCCTTTAAAGTCTGATTTAGAAAGACTATTTTGATTTACTGACAAATGATAAAATGTCTGATGCAATTCTGGAGGTCTTAAATCTTCCGATTGTAATTATGATTGCTTCTTTTTTATTTTTTTTTAATTTTTTTTTTTTTTTGGCTGTAACATATATTCCTTGGCATTATTTAAAATTGTTTTCCTGATCAGAGGTCAGATGGAAATGAAATGATATTATCAGAAGCAGCTACAGCGTAACTGAGTACAAATGTGCAGGTTTAGGAGGAACATTAATTTGATTAATTCTTGAAAACAAAAAGTAGAGGAGAAAGTGTAACATTGATTAGATGGGTTTAAGGAGAAAATTAAAGACTTTAATTATAACTAGATTTAAATTATAGCTAGAATTAAAGGGCATGAGCATTAATGGTTACTTAGAGAAAAGGTGCCTCCTTTCTTCTTCCCAATTGTATTTTTCGATCATTTTATAATAAAACAATAAAACCTCTCTGGCACATTTTGTTCCAGTTTTTAAAGGTCACCACATTTACACTTCAAGTAAATCAAGATGCAGGGAATGACGTACCCAGGCCAAATATTTTCACCAGCATAAAAAGGCATTTAAAAAAAAAAAAAATCTACTTTTTTAGCCTCTTATTTTAATAATGATTTTTAATTTTTTTTTTTTTCTTTTAAATGATGCAAGGTTGGAGAGCCTCAAAGATCTGTCGTTTCCTTCTCCCCCGTTATGGTTCTCCCATGTGATGCTCCCATTTCTCCGTGCTTTGGTGTGGTGAGCCCCTGGCCCCAGTATCCCACACTTCCATGGGGATATCTGCACATCTCCCATGGGAATATCTGCAGTGCTGCTGCCTCATCTCCTCCGCCCGGGGCTGGGCAGCCACAAGGCTCCTTAGCAAACCTCCAGGACCTGCTGGAGCCGCCCTGGGCCGTGGCACATTAGCCATGGTTGGTCATGAGCCCCCTCTGGAGCGGTGAATCAGCCCTTGGCGGGGTGGGGAAAGCAGCCCTGGGTGAGCACGGTGCCAAATCCAAAGTTTTCAGCGGGAAGGACACCAGGGAAGAGGCTCAGCGTGGATCTTCTCACTCTCCACAGCTCCCTGAAGGGAGGTTGTATCCAGGTGGGGCTCGGGCTCTGCTCCCGAGGAACAAGCAACAGGAGAAGGAGGAAATGGCCTCAAGTTAGTCCAGAGAGGCTTTAGGTTGGATATTCAGGAAAATTTCTACATGGAAGGGGCTGCACAGCTGCTCAGGGCAGAGGTGGAGTCCCCATCCCTGGAGGGGTTTAAAACCCCGTGGATGTGGCACTTGGGGACATGATTAGTGTTAGCCATGGCAGTGCTGGTTTTCTGGTTGGGCTCCGTGATCTTGAAGGTGTTTCCTGACCTAAATACCTCCAGCAGGATTCCATGCTGGAAGGTATAAAAGTGGCCTCACTGTAACTCACTTGAGCTGCTTTCGTGCCACCCAGTCCTTGTGCCTCACCAGAGCTTCTTGCCCTGCTAAAGTTCCTGCTTTGCCATTTACTTTGGTAAGGCCACAGTTTTGTCCTGGTTTCGCTTGTTTTTTATCTTTCCTGACCTACTTTTCCTGCTGCAGACCCGGTACGTATGAAGGCGAGCAGAGTTAGGATTCAGTTCTGACTCAAGCAGCCAGAATGCAAAAAAAAAAAAAAAAAAAAAGGAAAAAGGGAAAAAAAGAAAAAAAAATTAGCTGTAAAAAATCTGGCTGCCAAATCTTTGTTGTTTAGTAATGCGTGACTTGGAAAGAATCCAGACCTGGAGTAAGTTTGCACGGCTCGTATTAAAAAAAAAACCACCAACCCAACACCAACCCTCTGCTTCTTTCCTTCTAGTCTGATTTCATCTGGAAATTACCAAGATGCCATAAATATGAGAACCTCCAGCCCCAAATTTCAGAGGCGCTGCTGGGAGCAGAGCTGCTCTGAAGGGAAACTTGATCCTGCAGCAGCAGAACGGGGTTTGGGTTTATATTTAGTGCCTCGCATACTTGCTCAGTGATTAGAGCCTTTCCCATTTTCTGGCATGGGGGAAATGGTATGTTAAGACAGGATATAATCCTTTCACACTCCGCAGGCAATGTCACAGTGTGATGTTGGCACCGCGTTAGGCTTCCTTAACCCCACAACATGTTGCATATTCCCTCTTGGCAGTGTTTTCCAGGCAGTAACCCAGGAGTAATCTCATTACCTACATCCAACTGGATCTCCATGGAACGGGGTGCCGAGCGAAACGCACTTGCGGGCGTTTGAGATTCAATTAAAAACTGTTGGTTCAGTCATTGCTGGGAGTCTGGAGCAGATTTCTTCAGCCTCCTCTTGGAAGTGACACTTTCATTGAGAATTTTCTGAAATAACAAACATAAACTGCCGGTGTTCCTTCAGCACTCGAATTGCATCTGAAATGCTTTTTTGCATCATGTTTTGCAGACAAATGTGAGCGATATCTTTATTTATCTATACAGTTCATGCTGCTTGGAATCATTATTTCTCCCAGATTGGTCAAAAGGGTTTTGTTTTGGAGAAAAAACACAGCTTGCACAGGTATTTCTTTATTAGATCTCTCTGCAAGTTTATCTCCCTTCCCTCCTGCAGAGCACAAACGGAATTTAACCTTAAAATCATGAGGTTGGAAAAGACCTCCAAGATCTTCAAGTCCAAACTTTGACCAAAAGGTTTTCAACCTTGCCTCGGAAAAGAAAAAAAAATCCTGAAAAATCAGAGCACTTTAACAACAACAGTGATAAAATGAAGCAAAATAGGTAATTTTTTTAGAAAATATGTTTATTTTCTTGCACCTTTCCATGCAATATATTTATTTATAAGAGAAAAAAACACAGGAGAAGTTGGATGTAAATACTGTGGTTGGTGGACCTTGGTGCTGTTATTAATGTTGTACAGGACTAATTTTAAGAGACAAACCATCTATATATTTCTACCTATATATCCATATATATTTATATTTATGTTTATGTTTATGTTTATACATGTTTTGTACCAAGTTCTGTGGGAGACAAAGTCAAACCTCTTCTCACCAGCATTTCATGGTACTTAGGTTCATTCACCACTTCAAACAATTTAATTAAACTCATCTTGAAACAATTTTTTTGCTGCCCAAAACCATTTTTGGGCGGTCCATTTTTCTACCTGTTATTTGTAATGAATCAGTAAATGAAAGGAACTGGTCAAACCTTATGAGTCACCAAGATTTTTAGATTTTTTCCTGGGGTATTTTGCAAGATTTCTGCTGCTCTAATTAACCACAGAAAGACAAAGTGTAACTGCTTGAGCCATAGGGGCGAATTTCAGTGACATATTTGTTAAAGAATGGTAGAAAAAAAGACAAAAGGCATTTCTGGACTTTTGGCTCTCCTTGGGCTGTCCTGGTGGTGTCAATCCCAGCAGGGAAAGCTGTAAATCACATCCCAGCTCCTTTTTTGTGTGCTCCTTAACCACATTCCTGCCACCAGCGTGCTGCTCACGTCAACAAATAATAGCTCAGATTAATTAAAATGGCTAATTGCATTTTTAAAGATGATTTATTTGTGTATGAAAACACATTCTTTACAATAATCCTGAGGTTTGAAGGTTTGTTGTTGGGTTTTTTTGCCCCCAGCCTGGTGTGGGTCCTACAAGGGAGCATGGTTTTAATGCTCTGATAGGAAGTTTCATGTGGGAATGGAACATAAATGTGGTGTTTCCCCAGCGAGATGAGAGGGGATTTTAGGTTTTACACAGCCCTGGGATAGGCACTTAGAGGCTTTTTCCAATTAAATGTTTCTGTGATTCTGTGGTTCTGCTTATAGGTGTTGCACACACATAATCAAATACAGCTCAAAAATTAACAGCGCACAGACTTGAAAGTTGAACTGGTGAAATCGTTTGCCCTGTTTGTTCCCATCATTCTAATAAATAACTTCCCGTTCCTCCCCTGAATCATGAATATCAACTAAACTCCATTCCCTGGGCACCCAGGGATCAATTATTTCCATTGACAGATCTTTTCCCACACTTTCTAACCCCAAATAAGCTGCTGTTTAGGGCTGTGTGTATTTTTATTATTAGTGGCATGGCAGATCCCAGGTGTGAGAACCTGAATTTATAAGGTTTGGGGACTGAATTTCTGAGTGCCAGGAGAAAATTAGCTCCTTGTCTCATAGGTCTGTCAGTCCATTTCGATATTCAGCCATTGGATTCTGCCTTTTCTGCCCAAAGTACAGGTTTTTCTAGGCCAAATATATCCTTTGAGGTTGGAGCAAATGCTGAGGGGTCTGATAGACACAGCAAAGTTTTATAAAATATAGAATATAAACGTATTTTTAAATAGTTATATAAAATA